>JAJHZJ010000092.1:4353356-4646768 GCA_023548195.1 Bettongia penicillata ogilbyi
TCAGTGGTTTCCCACGGGAAATCCATACGTCCCACAATACAACAATTCTGGAGTCAAGTCTTTGGGAGTCATGACCACTTCTCCTGGAGTACAGAATCAGAGTTCTGTGACAGGAACAGCTTCTACAATCTTTGACTCGCTTCACTTAAGGTTCAGTGATTGTGAGTGTGGTCAGAGTTTTGATTAATCAGTTTACGTGGCATTGTGAGCTCTGACTCCCAAGCCAGGGAGGTAGCTCTTGAGAAAACGAAATTATTGTGTATTCATTACATATATCATATCAATTAATATGAAAATTATGTTCCTTTCTCAATGGTCAGAATGACTTGATTGCCCACAGTTGTTCTTAAAACAATACTGCTGTTACTGTATATAGTGTTCTTAAAACAATACTGCTGTTACTGTATACAGTGTTCTCTTGATTCTGCCCATTTCTCTTTTTATTTCATGTAGATCTCTCTAAGCTATTCTAAAATCATTTTGTTCATCATTTCTCATAGCCATCCATGTACCACAATTTGTTTAGCCATTCCCCAATTACTGGGCATCTTTGCAATGTCCAGTTCTTTCACAGAGAGAGCTGCTATAAATATTTTAGAACAGGTAGGTTTTTTTTTTCATTTCCCCTAATCCTCTTGGGAAACAGGCTGAATAGTGCTATGCCTGGGTCAAAGAGTACAGGCAGTTTAATAACTCTTTGGGTATAATTCCAAAACTTTCTCCAAAATGGTTGGATCAACTCACAGATCCACCAACAATGAATTAAGTTTTCCACATCCAATATGGGTGTTTAATAGATCTGATTCCCAAATACAATTCAGTGCCTTTCCTTTTATTTTCTTTTACAGAGACTTTTATAAAAGTCCAAAGGAGAGGTGAGGCCCCTGAACTAGGGTGGTTGTTATGTGAGTAGAGAGAAGGGGAAAGATTTGAGAGACTTACCAAGGAGTTCAATATATGGGGTAAGAAAGAGTGAGCAGACACGGATAAGTCAAATTATGAATCTGAGTGACTAGAACAAGGATGGGGAACCTGCAGACTTGAGGTTACATGTGACCCTCTAGGTCCTCAAGTGTGGCCCTTTGACTGAATTCGAACTTCACCGAACAAATCCCCTTAACAGAAGGGTTTGTTTTGTAAAACTTGGACTCAGTCAAAAGGCCACACCTGAGGACCTAAAAAGCCACATGTGGCCTCAAGGCTGCAGGTTCCCCACCCCCAGTCTAAAGGTTATGTGAAATGATGAAAAATGAGGAGTCAAGGAAACTTCGACGCATGAACCTATGGTGTTCTCAAAAAGAAAAAAAAGGGAAGTCTGAACAAGAGGTGGGTATTGGAGAAACAATAAAGAGTTCTGTTTTGGACATGTGTCTGAAGCATCTATGGTTCATCCAAGTGAAAATGTCCAATGAATATTCGGTGACATGGACTGGAGCTCAGGAGAGAGACTAGGACGAGCAATATATAGAGAGGAGATATTTGCATAGAGATGAAAATTAAACGGATAGGATCTAATGAGATCATCAAAGGAAAGATTGTAGAGAAAGAAAAGAAGGCCCAAGACAGCTTTGAGTTACAGCCACATTATGAGGAGGGACACAGAAAATGGTCTTACAAAGGGGATGAGGAGTGATCAGGCAGACTGGAGGACAACCAAAAGAGAGCAGGTCAGAAGAGACTCCTCAGACAGAGGTCAAGAAGGATGAGAACTGAAGAAAGTACATTAGACCGATAGATTAAGAGATCATTGTGAACTTTAAAGAGTAGTTTAAAATAAGTGATGCAGTTGAAAGCCAGATTGCAAGGGGATGAGGAGTGAGGGATGGAGTGGAGGCAATCAATGTTTTCCTAGGTGTTTGGCTGTGAAAGGAAGTAACCTAACCTCTTAAGAGATAATAATTCAATGTAACATTAGGGCAGCTAGATGGCCCAGCTGATAGAGCACCAGACCTGTTATCAGGAACACCTGAGTTCAAATCTGGCCTCAGACATTTACTAGCTGTGTGACCCTGGGCAAGTCATATGACCCTGTTTACCTCAGTTTCCCTATCTGTAAAACAAGAAGTAAATGGCAAACCATTCTAGTATCTTTGCCAAGAAAACCCCAAATAGAGTCACGAAGAGTTGAACAAGACTGAAAAATGACTGAACAATAAAAATGCAGGGTTAGGGTTAAGTGAGGGATTTTTTATATATCCTTCCCAGAAGGGATACTGACAAAGGGCTTACATGGAACAGGATTCATCATGGCTAGGCTTAACCCTGAAGAGTGGGGTTAAGTTACTCTGTCTTTCTCTGGTTTTGTCCACACCCCAAAGTCAAACTCCAGGGAAATCTCTAAAACAAAGTTAGTTCCAGCTTATATCTAACATCTCCCTAAAAATGAAAATGTATTTGTACAATATGGACCTTGGATAGTGACTTATTTCCTTCACCACAAACTGTGCAAGACACTAAAGACTCATAATTGTTCCTGAGTACTGAAAACACAATGCATCTGAAATAGCCTGTTACATCATTATCTGTCTCCCCTCCCCCCAAAAAGCCAAAGATGCTTAATGAGGGTGACAAACTATTAATTCCAATTTATCTCAGACCTACCCCTGTCAGAGAACCCACAAGATTCATATTTCGTGTGTAGGAAGGGCTCATAAGCTACAGGATGGCATGGCAGTGGTCATCCTGCTGAAGTCCCAGGAAAAGAAAATATTTTAAGACAGTTAGTTCCCAGAGAGAAGAGCCCAGAAGGAAGAAACCCTTCCCTCACCTCTCCTTAGAGATATATAGAGGAGGGTCCTGAATAAAAATCGTTTCCCTGATGACATTCAGTCACTAATCATAGTGATTCATCCTCTCTCTCCAGCTTCCCCACTTTGACCAAGGAACCAATCCAGAATTGCTCTGTCAAGGGGCAGCTAGGTGGTACACATGATAGAACAATGGTCCTGGAATTAGAAGGACCTGAATTCAAATATGGCTTCAGATACTTACCAGCTGTGTGACCCTGGGTAAGTCACTTAACCTGATTGCCTAAAAAAGGAATTGTTCTGTCATCCCAGTACAGTGCATGAGCTAGAACATATGTCAGCTCCAAGCAGGATATCCTTTACATCCTCCACGTAGAGTAAAGTGATTTTCCTAAATCAAAGGTCTTTACACATCCAGGCTTCAGACTCCTTATTACCTCTAAGATCGAAACTCTAAACTCTTGTGTTTGGTATTTAAAGCCTACTCCCATATTTCCAACTGCCTTTCAGACATTTAATTCAATATATCAAGACTGGACTCATTATCTTTCCTGATAGACACTTCTCCCTTCCAAACTTCTCTATTACTGTAGAAAACACCACCATCCTCCCAGGGTTCAAAACCTAGGTGTCATCCTTAACTCTTCACTTTCTCTTTTCCCTTCCCTAATTTATATCCAATCTGTTCCCAAGACCTGTTGATTTAACCCCTGTAACATCCCTTATATAGGTCCCCGCCTCTCCTCTGAAACTGCCACCACTCTGGTACAGGCTGTTATCACCTCCCACCTGTACTACTGAACAGCCAGCTGACGAGTCTGCCTTCCTCAGGTCTCTCTCCACACCAGTCCATCCTCCATTCAGCTGCCAAAATGATTTTCCCAAGGAGCAGGTCTAACCATGTCAACCCCATATTTAATAAATTCCAGTGGTTCCCTATCACCTCCAGAATAAATTATAGTGTTCAAAATCCTTCATAACCTACCTCCTCCATCTTTCCAATCTTCTTATATCTTACTCTCCCTTCACATTCTCTGATCCAGTGACACTGGATGAGTCTCATCTCTTAGCTCTGGGCATGTTCTCTGGCTGTTTTCTGTGCTTAGAATGATTTCCCTCCTCATCTCTGCCTCCTGACTTCCTTCAAATCTCACCAAAATCTCATATTTCTATGGGAAGTCTTGCCTAACCCCTCTTAATTCTAGTGCCTTCCTTCCGTTGATTATTTCTTATTTATCCTGAATATAGATTATCTCTCTCAACCCAATTGTGAGCTTTTTGAGGGCAGGTACAGTCTTTTGCCTATTTGTACCCTTACTTCTTAGCACAGTGCCTTGACACATAGCAAGTACTTAAAGGATGCTGTCCTGGGTAAGTTGGAAGGTGTTGATTTCAATCAAAATGGGGAGTTTTGGAGGAGAGGTAGTTTAGGGAAGAGCACCGATTTCAGTTTAAGTTATGTTGAGGTTGAGGTGCTGATGGGTAGGACAACCAGGTGGAGATGTCTGGGAAGCAGCTGAGGTCTAGCTACTGGATTTTTAAAATACATTTTTCAAAATGTATTTATTTTTAACTTACAGCATTCAGTTCTACAAGCTTTTGGGTTTTAAATTTTCTCTTCCTACTTCCCCTTCCCCCCTCCCCAAGACAGCATGCTATCTGATATAGGCTCTCTATATACGTTCACATTAAACATATTTTCACATTAGTCATGTTGCAAAGAAGAATTGTAAGCAATGAAATGAACCATGAGAAAAGAAGAAACAAAACAAAAAAAGAGAGAGCAAATAGTATGCTTCAATCTGCATTCTGTAGTTCTTTCTCTGGGTGTGGATAGCATTCTCCATCATGTAGTTACTGAATTTCAGAGGAAAGATTAGAGCTTGACATGGTTGGCTGTTTTCCTTTGTGCTGGAATAGGACCAAAACGACATCACCATGTTGGAGTCAAGATACAATGTGTCCAACTATGGTTGATCAAACCATATGAGCACAGAAGGCTCTACCACAGGTTGGGTGCACATAGCCCAGATGAACACTTGAAGTAGAGATGTCTCTTAATTTGTGCATGTCATGTTTCTTTTAAGTTACTGCAATTCTGCTTTGTCCATAGAGGATAGCACCTTCTTTAATGTGGGCGTGCCATGATGGGCGGTTCTATGGCAGTATCTTCCATGTCTCATAATCAGTTCCAAAGTTCTTCCGAGAGACGTGTAAGTGCTTGCCTTGTGTGCCTGACATATAACAAGTTCTTAATAAATGATTATTGACTAACTTCATTACCTGCTTCCAACCTACATTTCAAGTCATATTACACATAATTTTCCTTTGTTCACTCTGTATTTCAACTAGACTGGCCTTCTTAACATCTTAACAGGTAAACTGGCCTACAGGGGACATCTGTTAGACAATTCAATGATTTTGTCTGACTGGTTCTGGTAATCCAAAGGGAAGCTTGGCAGAGGCTGGCTTCCAGCCACATATGACTCATTGATGAGTCACATATTGCAGTATATGATGACAAAGAGCTTTCTCACTGGTTGCTGAGTAGGAAGAGTTGATGACTCGGGATATACAAAAGGAAACTACTAGGCTCTTCCAATCTCTCTCCTTTTCTGGCAATGAAGCATGTTTCATCCGTATACCAAGAGTTGATTGGGGGAAAACGTAATTGCTCTGTCTCCTTCCTGGCCTCTACATAGAATTAAGCACATAGCTTTCTCAGCCTATTTTATGTTTGTTTCCCCATTCTTAGAGGAATGAGTATACCACGGTAAATGTGCATTGTACTGGTGGTGACCTCATGAGTTCTTAGAAGTCTGAAGGTCCCAGGAGACCTGTAAGTATGGAGGGAGTGGTTATCACTAGGAGAGGGGCCACACCTGAATCATTTTGCCAGCAGAGTTGATCAGACTGAACTTTAAGTACAATGTAAAATGACTGATTATTTAAATTGTGCTATGTTCTGATGGTCTGTACCTGACTCTGAGAGGATTTTAACAATATTTATAAACTCTTACCGAATCTTGTTCAAAGCATTCTGTCAATACATGCCATCATTCTTTTTATGTTTAGCATTTGTTTCTGTGTAGGCATAAACTACTTGTCTCATATCTGATTCATGTTATGAAACATGGGATGTTGAGGTGTGAATTTTTTAAGTTGCTGAAGAGTGGAGAAAGAGGCACCTAACTCTCCTAATTAGGGGAAGACTTCCTTAGCACTCAAAACTGATTTAAGGTATGTTTGAGTTCAGAAAGGGGATGAATACCTCAAATCTGCACTCCTAGGAGCAATTCCTATAAGGATAGAAGGGGAAATACTCCTACTCCATCCTCTTTGTTCTGATAGCTTCTACATGCATTCCTATCAAATGAGATAACAGTAAAGAAACCATTAAACCTAAAAGTGCTAGATGAATGTTTATTTATCTATCCATCTAGCTATCATCTAATAATTTATCATCTATCTATTGTCACAGTGTAGCCCAAGGACTTCTAGAGGTCCCTGAAACCCTTTATGGGTTATTTTCAAGATTGTTTTTATAATACTACTATATGCCTATTAAATATTCCTCTTTTTTTTAAATAACAATTATGTATCTGGGAGGTCAGATTTCCTTTATGTACTCCAACCAAACCAACCTATCAAAACAGACGGAACGCAGAAGCAGACATGAGAATCCAGTGTCTTCTATTAAGTCCAACAATAGAGCGATTAGCAAAAATGCCATTCCCTACTAAATTTTGTTTTCGAAAACAATTATTTTTCAAAATAATGCTTTACTGTTTGCAAAGCATTTCACGGATTTTATTACATTTGATCATCACGACAGCCTTGCAGGTAGGCGCTATTATCCTCAGCTTCCAGATGAGGAAACTGAGGTAAACAGAAGCTAACTGACTTGCCTTGGGTCACACAGCCAGTAAATGTCTGAGCCAGAATTAGAACTTCCTGACTCTAATAGAACAGTCTATTCACCGAGCCATTATCTGCCTCATTAAAAAAACATTCTTTGTGTTAACGTGTAATGGCTTTATTTCGCTATTACAGATGAATGAGTACATACTTTAAAATGAATCAGTTTTAATTTCTAGCTGGATCTACTTGGACTTGTTAAATTTTCCGTGTGATTTTTGGAAACTGTAAAGGCTTGATGTATTATTTCATCGATTACTTAGGCTTAAGAAAATAATGTAGATTATTTAAAGCGTCCCATCCTCAGAGCCAGTTGTAAAACATTCACTCTATCACTGAAACCCACCTAAGCACAGGTGTAGCGGAGATAATAGCTGGGGGCCGGAGGGATGGAACTCCCAAAAAGTGAATGTTTAAAAAACGAGACGAACTCACCTCAACAAAAGCTCTAAAAGTGTAAAAGAGGGTCCTGAGGGCACAAAGTTTGAGGATCCGTGGATTAGATGACCCCCAACCAGGGGAACCCCCGCTGAGAGGCTCATTCACGCGAGCGCCGCGTCCTAACCGCGAGAGGGGCCGGAGCCCCACGTTGGCCGGCAGGGGGCGCGGCGCTCCCGCTTTAAGCTCTCCTAGCTCTGGGCGGGGCCTCAGCGTCCTCTCTCCCTCTCCCGCACCCCTCCCTTCGCCGCCGTCGCCGCCGCGCTGGGTCACGTGACTTTCCGCTCATGGCGGCTGCGATCGGAGGCTGGCCCGGGAGCTCGTAGCCAGGGGTGTGGGGTCTGGTGCGTCCCTCCGTCCCCTCCCCGCCCCCCGCCCGCCCCGTCTCTGTCCTCTCGCAGCCCGGCCGGCGGAGCGGGGATGGCGGAGCGAGGCCTGGAGCCGTCGCCGGCCGCCGTGGCGGCCTTGCCCGCCGAGGTGCGGGCGCAGCTGGCCGAGCTGGAGCTGGAGCTCTCCGAGGGTGAGGAGTCCGGGGCCGGGCCGGGGGAGAGAGGAGGAGGGAGGGAGGAAGCCGGGGTCTGTGCAGGAGGAAGGGCCCCGTCCCAGGCCCCGCGGCAGCCCGCACCGCCCCGGGAGGGCTTCCTCCCCGGGGTGGGTCTTTGCCCGGGCTTCATTGTCTCCCAGGAGTGGCAGCGGCCGGAGGGGAGGAGGGGGGCGAGGGGAGAGGCTTCCTTTGGGCCCGGGCTTCCCCTTTTCTGCCCCCACCTCCGGTTCGAGACAAAGCTGCCGCCCCCCGCCCCCTCCAGCTGAGGGGCGAGGTAGGTAGGGCTGCTGGCAGCTTTCCCCGAACTCTCGGGAGCGATCGCCCTCCCTCTCCTGCCCGCTCGGAGACAGAATAATAAAGAGCAAAACCGGAGCAGCCTAGGAGGGGGAAGGAGCGGGGCTGCGGACTCTCCTGGGTGACTCCAGAGTGCTGTCGGTCCGCGCGTCCGTGCGTCCGTCCCAGTGACAGGACCGCGAGGGGGAGCGAGCTCCCTCGGAGCCACCCCTTGGCTGGGGTCTCCCCGGGTGCCTGTAGGTGAGGGGGCATTCCCACCTCCAGTCTCCACTTTGGGCGCTCAGAGAGGGGCAAGACGGCCCCGGCCCTGCTCCGGACACTTGGCTTGTCACCCCCCTCCCGTGTTTTTGGAGAGGAGCCTTGTGTCTACTTTGAGGGTAGAGGACGCTGCGAAAAATCAGCCCCTGTTATCCCAAAAGAAGTGCCTCGGATAACAATGAGAAGAGTACAGAGCCTGTGTTGTCTGCGGGTGAGGAGGCTTGTGATGCAGTTGTGTTCAATTCCCTGCAAAGTTCCTGTTTGTCTCCGGGGACAAAACGAGCTTTTTTTCTTTGTTGTACACATCATTGCTGTCTTAAGAGCAGGATGTTCTCATTTTCATTCCCTTCGGATGGATGGTCCTTTAGAATTGCATCTTTCAGCAACAAAAATGGAATTGAGAAGGTGGCAGATTCCCAAGTGAAGAGTCCAGGTTTTGATTGATTTCGAAAGAATTGTATGTTTCATGGAAAAGTAGGAGAAGTAATATTAGATGTAGAAGTCCTCTTCAACATTGAAAAAAATCACTTTTTATCTTTTAGTCTGTCTGGAAGAAAATCTCCCATGGTTTTTTTTTTTTAAAGCCCTGTGAAATGTCAGACACCTGAGTGTATTGAAAAAATTAAATCCAAGAAAACATTTAAGTACTTTCTTTCCTAAAAGCACCTGGCTGGGTGCTTAAAGGGAAACACAAAGTGCCTGCCCTCTGTTGATTGTTTCCAGTTTATTCAGTGTATATCTTGTTTGTACATCGTTGTCTACATGTCTTTTCCACTGTTAGATTGTGAGCTCCCCCAGAGCAAGAATTTTTTTTTTTTTGGCCTTTCTTTGAATCCCCAGCACTGAAGATAAAGCCTGGCACATAGTAGTAGATGTTTAATAAATGCTTCTTGATTAAAAGCTTGGAGATGAAGTTTGGTCAGTCAGTTTTAAAGCCTTCCTTCTGTATGTTTCACTGAAGTTAATAGGGTAATTCTATGGAAATTTTCATGTTTATGGGTTATCTGACATTGTCAGAAACCCCTCAAAATTGTTCATGCCTTCATGTGCATTTCCATGTGAACGCTGAATTGCGGGGGTCAATGTCCAAAAATAGTTTCTTAGACTTAAATTGTCTCTGGAAAATGTTCTAAAAACAAATGGATTTGTTTGGCTATCCATTCACTACATGGAAATATCTCTTTTTTTCCCCACATAATTTTCATATGAAACCTAATGATATTTCAGTACTTCAGATATCTGTTTTGTTAGTGAGGATTCAACTGACATCAGCTGTTACGATTAAAACCCTTTATCCCAAATTAGTTGTTTTCATGATTCACTGTGATTGAACAGTTGATTGCCCTTTTGCTTCCCTTTTGATGATCTGCTTCTCCAAACTTAATCAAAATTTGATCCTTAGACTGTCTATCAATAAACAGACCATCCATAGGCCTTTAAAATCTTCTAGTAAGACCTTCCAGAGATTGTGTTGTGTTGATACTATCTTGAACATGTGTCATTTTCACTTTAAAGTGAAAGAAACTGAAGTAGAGTTTAGGAACTTCACTGATAGCTGATTTCATAGTTTGACTGTGAGATTGACTTCATTTTATAACATTTTAAAATAGAATTTGAGAACCTTAGAGAGTATGTATTCCAACCCCCTTAGTTTTATAAATAGGAAGATGAGTGGTTAAGATGTTGAGCAATTTTGATCGTTTAAATAGGAAAGGGTTCAAAAGAACCAGGTATGTTTTTGTACAGAGGAAGGGAAATTTATGATTCTTTTTATTGTGTATCTACTTTATGTTGTCTCATTCTCTGATTACTGTTTACACTGTGTTTCTAGAGATGGTTTTGAATAACTTCTTCGAATACACACAAATGATTAGCTCATCTTTCTCCTTTTTCAAAAAAGTGTGAATAGCTTACAAACTGTGAATTCTTAGGCTAAAGTATTTTTAATGACTTTAGCTGCACAGTTCGATTTCTTGTGAAGCATCGTAGGGGGGTAGGAAATGGTTAACTAGATACTTTTGTTGCCACTTGGACCTTTTCTTAGCTTATTTCTGGTGAGTAGGGGTTTTTTCTTCAGGTTTACATTCTCTATATAATACAGTGCCTACCTGGCCCATAGCGGGCTCTTAATAAATAGGTGCTGATTTATTGATTATTTCTTAAGTAGCGTTATACCATAGTTATTCCAAATGGCCTATCTTTTGGCTGTAGGGAACTATCCTGAAGATCAAATGCTTTATTTTTTGCATATGTCAATGTCAATCATAAAACCTAATTGAAGAAAATATAGGGTAGAAGTGTTACTATTAAAAGAGCTCATCTATAGTTTATCTTGCTTAAAATACCAATCATAGCTTGGAAATGGGGATTGTTTCCAAGGAATGTGAATTTAGTTTTTTGAAAAAAAAAAGCAACCCAGCTAAATGCCTGTAGCATAGTGTTTCTTGCTTTCTTCATTATATTTTGGAAGGACCACTTTTATGCTAATAAAATTTCTTCTGATCTGTTTTTCCAAATTTCTTTTGATGATCAGAGAAGACTAGGTGGGGCAGTAGATAGAGCATTGGACCTGGAGTCTGGAAGACCCTAGTTCACGACTGCCTCAGGCACTTAACTATCTGTGCCACCTTGGGCAAGTCATTCAGCCTCTTTTTGCCTTAGTTTCCTTAATTGTAAAATGGGAATAATCACAGTACCCACCTACCAGGGTTGTCATGAAGATCAAGTGGTATAATAACTGTAAAACACTTAGCACAGTCTCCAGCATGTAGTAGGCACCATGGAAATGCTTATTACCTTTTCTTCTCTCCCAGTGGTGTTTCTTTAACATCCTTACCCCACTGTCTCCTTTTCCACGGCTAACCCTTCTACAGGTACTCCTGAATTCTCATTATCTCCTGGTTGGAGTATTTGAATAGCCTCTCCCCTATCCCAACCTCCACACAATCATCAAAGTGACTTTACTAAATAAAGTAAATGTCTGATCATGTCTCTTTGCCACACAATAAATTCCCATGGCTCCCTCTTATCTCCAGGATAAAATATAAATTGCTTTGTTTGGCATTTAAAATTTTTCCGTACTGGGTCCCATCCCACCTTTCCAACCATATAAAATATAGTACCTCCCCTTCATGTGTTCTAACCAAAATGATTTTCTTACTGCTCCAATACAACACTTTATCACTTGTTTTTGTACTTATTATGTGTGCTGTATGCTGTACCTGGGATGTACTCCCTTCTTACCTTTGCCTCTAAGAATTCATTTTGTCCTTCAGAACTCTCAGGTGTCAGTCACCTGTGAAGCGTCAGTGCATAAGGAATATGCACCTGGCTGCCCTCCCCTATAAAAATTACCTTGGGTTTATTTTGTTTATATTTATTTCTGTACACATATAGTTTCCCTGATAGAATTTATGTTTCTCAAAGGCAGGCTGTGTTTTCTTCTTTATTATTTTTCTCCAACACCTAGCACTGCGCCCGCCATAAAATAAATACTTAATTAAATATTTCTTCATTGATTAATTGTATCCTTTTTTTGGGATCTGCTGTAGCCTGTCTTGATTTCATGTTGCATGGTATATACCACGAAATTTTTCTGTAATAGATTCTCAGTTTAGACTTTGGTCATTGCTTAAATCAACTGCATAGTTAAATATCAAGCATATGTCTTCTTATTTGCTGCAAAGTATGTAATCTGGTCATATGATACTTAGTTTGTTTTAGACAGTTGGCTGATTAGGTTTGGTGGTAGAAGTCTAGTTGTTACTTCTGCATCAAGAGCAAAGCCCGTCATTGTAAAAGCAGGAGAGCTTAGAAAAAGTCAGAGCTTTTCTTAGATGAAAAATAGTGTAAAGCAGATATGAAATGAATATGTGTTATTTTTGGAAATTAGTTTAGAAATGTGACATTGTTCACTGGTTTTTTTTGGCTCACTGTGGCATGAACTTTGGTTTGATTTTAGGTCTGATTTTTTTATTTGGTTGTTTTCTCTGTCTTTTCTTGGCCTATTTTCACAGTTTATAATAATAGTATTCACATTATGTAGTACTAATGATGGATAACAGTTGTTCGGATATTTATCTGGATGACCTTTCGTGATTTTAAATGTCTTTAGAATTATGACCCAGACAAACTACTGAGTGTATTTTTTAAGTGTAAAGGAGGTATACTTCAAATAGTTACTGACCATGCCTCTGGAGAGCTTAATGTTTTTATTTCTGATAAAGATGAGAACTTGAGTTATGTACATGTGTTTCCCAGGCCCTGAAAAGTCCATGTAACCAAAAAAACTCTCGGTTTAGGAAACAAATAAAGAAACAATATTTTGAAAAAGTCCTTGCATGCTTTGGTGGATCTGTCATCTCGATGTGGATCCTTTCTCTGCAGAGCCAGATGGCACACCATTTGTGCCTTCTCAGTCTGTGGGATTCATGGCCATGCCTCTCCAAAGTTCTTCCATAGAAGATCTTCCAAGTGCTTTGGAGATTTTCCTATGGGTCTCTTAATGTTACATTAGTATTCCCAACAATGCTTGGGACATTCATCTTTTCTTTCTTGCTCTTGTTGCATAAGTTCATCTCCTTTTCCAATCATACATGTTTTTGATATGTTTTATTATACTTAACTGAAAATGACTGTTGATAATATACTCAGACTTTTTGCACCATCCTTCTTTGCACTAGTCTTTGGGTTACCTGCAGTTTAGTTTTTCTGTGATACTGGGGTGGGAGGTATGTGTGAAATTTAGATTTTTAAAAGATATTCTTTGGAAGTAGGAAGCAGTATCTTGAGATAGTTGAATAGAATATACTATAGTATTAAAATTTTTGAAGCCCTATACATATATTATGTCATTTGAACCTGTGACGTTGATTCTACCAGCTTGTCCCCATTTTACAGATTAAGGGAGGCAGAGGTGAGATGAAGCGACTTGCCTATGCTCACATAGCTATTAAGTATGTAAGGTAGCTTTTAAACTTCAATTTTCAGAAGTCCAAGTCTAATCCTTTGCCAAGCTACTTCACAAAAAGAATTACTCTATGTTTTTTATGTTCTGTCAGTACCAGTGTGATACTTAGCCTATCTGTATGTTCCCTCTTACTTTATCACTGGCCTAACTCCTTTTCCAGTTCTCCTGGCTATCTTCTGTGCCCCTTCTTTCATGCAAGTTATTGTAGGTCATTTTCTGCAGTCTGTGATTTCTGAGATGTCATATAAGGGAGGTAATGATTTATTCATTGAGAAATTGATAACATTGAGCTAGGAAAATCATCCCTAGTTTTCTAGCAAGTAAGTTGAAAGCATAGTCAGATTCCCTGGTTTCTTTTATAATACTCTATAATGATGACCAGGGTGGTTCTTTTTGTTATTTAGATTGGAGAGATCTAAATAGTTACTAATCTATCTTTGAGAGGATCTAAGCTATCCTTTTTTAGAGGGAAATCTTCAATGTAGGATTGAGTTAGGTTTTCTTTGGTAAGACAGTGTCACTGACCAGACAGGAAAACCATAAGATTATATTCTTTATTATAACAGAAAGATATAGAGCTCTACGATGAGGAAGATTAAGTTCATTAATTAAAATTAACCCAGTCTGTGATAGCTATGAAAATAAGGAAGGCAGATTCATAGTAAGATGAGAAAATGGTTTGGAACGAATCAGACTGTGAGCAAGAAAAAAATTTTTTTAATTGGAAATGCCATATAGCCTTATCATGCTATCAGATATGTCCTCATTATGTGAATATAACTGTGGGAAGGGTAAGTGATAATTTTGTGGGCTGATTAGTGGGTTTATTATGACATTTTCTGAGGACTGCTAGAAAGCCTCTTTTTTTAAAAGTTTCCCTCTTACTATTTTTTCCTTTAACTTGTCATATTGTAATCTGAGTGAGGTAGGTGTTATGATACATAAACTAGCTATGTAAAATACAGAACATGTATATTCTTGCACACTGATGTGGGTGTGCCCTTAAAAATTTTTTTTCCTGAATATAGGTGAACTGCTGCATGAGTTCATTAGCCCCCTGAGTATATATTTTTAAAAAATTTAAAACCTCATTTCACTTTCATTTGCTCCTGCTAGTTTTTAGTAACCTTAATACACTTCCCATTTATATAGTACAGAAGATTTGTGAATCTAAGCAGAATTGTACAATGGTCCAGAGTAGAAAAGTGTACCTGAATACATTTTTCTTATGCCTGAACGTTCCTGAGCTTATAGATACAGGATGAAAGTCTGAGTCAAACATTGCCTCTGGGCCAGGAATAGTTTAATTCAGCTTATGAGGATAATGAGGAAGATAGGTTAGTAGACTGAGAGTATATTAGGAGAAACACAGCTACCATGATGGACAAAACGAGCCCAAAGATAACAACTAGCAGGATGACTAAAGTGAAATAATCCTTTACAAGCAGAGACTCTCTTTTCTTGTCTGAATACTTCTCTTCTTCCAGTACAAATACCATACACAGCACATCCTCCCTTTTTCTTTTTCACTGTATTATATTTCTGTGGTCTTTTAAATAACAGCTTATGATTTACTGGTGGATTAGAGGGATCCCACTGCTTGGCCAGTGCCTAATTGCTTTCCCAGTATGAGGAAGATGGGTTAAAGAAAAGTGGAAGTTGATAAAGAAAAGGAGATCATCTGGTTTATGGAAGAGTGGTTTTCATAAGCTCTGAAGAAATTGTCATTACTCCTGTTATTTTAGTAAGATTTGCTATATAGTGGAGTAATAGGATCTGCCTATGAGAACATACACTGTTGTTGAGCACACAGAATCATATATGTATCCATATTAAATTCATGTCTCGTACTAAATTGTAAGGCGTGATTTTCTTTTAAACAAATGTCTCTCATTTTATATCCCCAAATGGGTGTTGTCCTCTTCAAATTAACCATTTAGGCAAGGAGGTAGATTATCCCAACACTGCTTCAGTTTATTACCTTTTTGAAACTCTTTTAGAATTATCTTAAGAATCTGCACTGCCTTTGTGAATATTTCATCATGTCAAATCTTTCTGCTTTGAAGTTGGATTTGATTTTTGGAAATAGCTCTAAGTCATTCACAGTCAAGTTTGGTGAAACATGATGATAAGCTGAGTAACACTGGTTTTTCCTCAGAATGAAGTTTGACTAAAAAAAGAAGACTGAATATCTTTTATGACTCATATACTAACTCCCAAATCATTTGCAAAAGAGGAGTTCCAGAAATGTTCTGAGTATTGGAAGACCATTCATTAGATGACATGTGCTGCTTCCCAGAGTAATTATTCTGAGGTATAACATTGATTTGGATACATTTTAATCCTTAATACTTTATAGAAACATCTGGTCTAAAATATCCTTGAAATATTTGGAAAAAATTTATGGAAATGTTTGGAAAAAAATGATTGGCTAATTAGGTGAGTTGAGGATTCACCCACACCTTTGCTTTAACTGACTTTTATTCTCATTGCCCTTCTCAGTGGTATCCTTCTGTTGGAGGTTGCCTAAAAGTAGCCTTTGACTCTTATGTGGATTTTAATTACCTATGCTTTTTTTATGTCTCATAAACATAATTAATCCATAAACTAGAATGATTATAAACTAGAATGCCTCCTGTTCCTCATATAATCATAGCTATCTAAAACATACCTGGCCTTCAGGGTTCAAATCGAATGTGACCTTTCCTGATTCAGTACTGCATCTCCAATAAGCTTTCATTTATTAAACACATCCTGTGTGACCAGACCTGCTAAGTGCTGGTGATACAAAAAGAAGCAAAAGACAGTCTCTGCCCTCAAGGCACTTATGGGGGAGACAATATGGAAGCAAATATATACAAAGCAAGTTATATACTGGATAAATAGGAAATTAACACTAGGTAACTGGAATTAAGAAGACTTCCAGTAAAAGATGGAATTTTTCTTGGTACTTAAAGGAAGCCAGGGAGATGAGTAGTCATAGAGGAGGAGGAAGAGTGTTCCAGGCATGGGAGACAGTCAGAGAAAAGGCCTAGAGATGGGAGATGGAGTGACCTATTTGTGAACATCCAGGAAACCAGAGTCACTTGATAAAAGAGGACATATTGGAAAGTAAGGTGTAGGAAAATGGGAAATGTAGGAGGGGGCTTTGTGAATGCCAAACAGAGCGTTGACTTTGCTTCTGGAGGCAGTAGGAAGACACTGGAGTTTATTGAGTGGGGCAATTGGGGGAAGGGTATGACATGATTAGGAAAATCACTTTAGGAGTGATCACTTTGGGGGCTAGTTTGAAGTGGGGAGAAACTTGGAGCAGGAAGACCCACCAGAAGTTAATTCTACTTGTAGCAGTTTACTCGTAGTACAAGTTATTCCTTCCATATCACAGCTTTCCTCATAGCAGTTTTGATATATCATGGGTCAGCATAAGAATTTGCGGAGAGTTATGTGGAAGCCTGCAGATGACACATGAAGGCCAGTAGACAATACAGAAAAATACTCAACCTAAATTTTACAATAAGGTACTGTAAACACCCTTATAAAAGAAAAAGAAAAAATTCAGACTTCTTCTCTGGTATGAAAGGAGGGCCAAAAAATTTATGTGGATTTTCCAGATCTCAGAAGTGCCATGTCCCTAATACTCCACCCCCCTGGGAAGGTGTGGGGAATACCAGGACAACTGTAGTTAATTCTACTTTTTATTTTGTCACTTAGTCATGTGTTGTTTCTTCTCCTACAGTGTTTGAATAATAAGGGAAGTAGTAGAAATATTCATCCCCTTTGATAGTTGAAGAAACTGAAACCCTGAAAATAGTAAACGTTCGTCTTAGCTGTGAGATTTGAACCCAGGGCTTTCGACTCCAAATCCAGTATTCTTTCCACTCTACCATATCATCTTTCACCTCAGTATAAACTGTGGCAGAGACTGGGATTTGTACTTGCAAAGAAACATGCTTTAGGTGCTTTTCAAATAACTGTTGAATAGTAAAAGTCAATTAGAACTTTCATTTATAGTAACAACATTGATAAAAACATTTATAAAAACATTGGAGCAGAAATGTGACTAGTGACTTATTTCTTGTTTTTGCTGTTGTTTACTTCTACAACTTGATGGAAATAAGGAGAAAGATATGATACCTGTTGTAGCATTTGACCTTTTCCCCCATTATATTTAGAGAACACATAGTTGAAAATGAAATAGTCCCTCTTTCAAGGAGGGTGCTAGGTGGCCCAGAAGGTAGTGCACAAGACCTGGAGTTAAGCACTGAGTTCAAATGTGACCTCAGATAGTTATTAGCTGTGTGAACCCAGGTAGGACATTTGTAAAATGGGGATGATAATAATAACACAGACTGATCAGGGTTGTTTTCAAGATCAAATGAAATAAGTTGTAAAGCACTCACTAAAAGTGCCTTGCACATTGTAAGTGCTTATATGTAGTCAGTTCTTATCATTCTTGGTATCTGTATCTAAGTTCTATAAAGCTGTTGGAACCACTGAATCAGCAAATATTGGACCACTACTCTTAGAAGAAATACAGGCTTAGGGTCCCGTGAGCCTATAGTCTCAACATTTTCTTTAGCACTTTCCTGAGTGACCTCATATACGGATTAGTGGGTTCCTCCTCCTTTTTCTGACTGTACTTTACTGTTGATTCATTAATGTTGAACTCACTATAACTCTTCCCTGGAAGAAGCTAGTCAGACTCATCGAAGCTTATCTGTTTTCCTTGTGAGGCACACCTTAGCTTTCTTGTGCTTAGGAAGGCACTTCAGCACTATGCCTGGGGGACATTTTTAACAGGAAAAAACACCAAAATGCAAAAAAGTTGGCAATAAATAGTCCACAAAAGGACACTCTTTTACAGTGTGAGAGTTGAAGCCAGAGGGCAGAGCATTTTCCTGTTCCACTTCAGCTGGGAATGAACGCTTCAAGTGACTCAAATTTTTCACCTTAAGCCCCTGAGTGACCTCAAAAGTACCACAAATACTGATTTTGAGGCTAAAAATAAATTTTAGTAAGTAGAAGAATTAAAAAATACAGAATCTGTATATATATGTATATATATATATACATATAATCATAAATAAGATTTGAGGGAAGTAACTAGCAGATAGGAGAGGGTAGGGATCAGAAAGAGGCTCATGTAGATTGTAGCATTTGAGCAGCATCTTGAAATACATTAAGGATTGTAAGATGTGGAGGTGAGGATAAAGAACATTCCTGGCATAGGAGGCAATCTGTGAAGAGGCCTAGAGGTGGGAGATGGAGCACTGTTTATGAGGAACAGGAACAAGGTCAGTTTAGTTGGACTGAAAAATGTGTAAAAGGGTGTAATATATAATGAGGTTGGAAATGGTAATTTGGAACCAGGCTGTAAATGGCCTTAAATGCCATATGGAGTAATTTGATTCAAATAGGTCAGATTGGTTACAGGGAGCCTTTGGTGTTTATTGATCAGGGAGGGGCATGATCAAACCTGTGATTTAAGGAAAATCACTTTGGTGCCTATGGCTATATAAAAGGATGGCAGAACAGTTAAAAGGCATTCCAGTCTAGGTAAGAAGTGATGAGCTTAGCTGAATGAGCTAAAGAAATAGGGCTGTGAAAATAGAAGGTAACCAATATGAGATGTGTTGTGTAGGTAAATAACAGTTTTTGGCTATTGATTCAATTATTTCGATTTAGGAAATGTTAAAGGAGTCAAGGATGACTCTGAAGTTATTAACCTAGGTGATTAGGAGGATGGTCCTGGCCAGAAATATGGAATTTCCAAGGGTGGTGAGTGTCAGGGAAATTATAATTAGTTCTTTTTCAGTCAGGTGCCTGTAGGACATCTGTCAGTCAGTCGTTTATTAATAATGTATTGGGCATGTGCTAAACCCTGGGGATACAAAGAAAAGGAAAATATAGCGCCTGCCTTCAAGGACTTCACAATCTAAGGGAGAAAACAACAAACAAACACACATGTATAAACAAACTATACCTAGGATAAATAGGAAATAATCAACAGAGGAAAGGCACTACAGTTAAGGGGGATGGGGAAAAGCTTCCTTAGGTGGAACTTGAAGGAAGCCAGAGAGAGCATTCCAGGAATGGGAGACAGCCAGGGAAAGCGCCTGGAGCTGAGAGATGGAGTGGCTCCTTTTAGGAATAACCAGGAGGCCAGTGTTTTTTGACTTAAATTGTATGTGGTGGGGAGTATGCCAAATAGTGTTTAATGAACATGAACTCGAGAATCTTATGGCAGGCTCCAGCCAGCAGTGCTCTAGATCTGAGGAGGCTGGCCTTTTCAGAAGAGGAAAGGGGTTATGTGTGAGAGGTGCGATAAGAGTGAAATTGACAGGCCTTGGGAATTGATTGTAAATAGGGGGTGAGAGAGAGTGAGAAGTCAAAGATGACACCCTGGTTTTGAGCTTACTGGGAGGTATGCTGGTAACCTGGATAGAAATAGGGAAGTTTGGAAGCAGAGGATATAGGAGTACAGTTCATGAGACCAGTTTGGGATATGTTGAGTTTAAGATATCCAGAAGTTAACTGGATATGGAGCCTTCCTCAACCTCTCTTAATTCTAGTGCCTTCTCTCTGTTAATTATTTCCTATTTATCCTGTATATAGCTTGCTTTGTGTATATTTGTGTTGCCTCCCCCATTTGATTGTGGGCTTCTTGAGGTCAGGTACACTTGCCTCTTTTGTATTCCTAATGCTTAGCACAGTACCTGGCACATGGCAGGCAATTAATAAATCTGTATTGATTGATTGCTTGATTGATTGAGATTGGAGACTAAAGATCAGCAGAGAGGTTAGAGCAGGATAGGTAGATTTGAAAAGCATCAGCATAGAGAAGATAATTAAATCCATGGAGCTGATGAGATCACTAAGTCAAGTAGTATAGAGTGACTGGGAAATAGGCAGTTGGAGAAATACAGCTGGAGTTCAGGGGAAAGACTAGGCCTAGATTTATAGGTTTGGGAGGCACCACCATAGAAGAGCTAATTAAATCATATTGATCGAGGTGGTGAGATCAGCAAGGAGGAGAATGTGGAGAGAGGAGAGAAGGCAGCCCAGGACAAAATCTTGGAGTGCAGCCACACTTAGGGGGTGGGATATGAATGATGATCCTTGAAAGGAGACTGATAAGAAGTTGTCAGACAGGTAAGAGAACCAGGAGGAAGTAGTGTTAGGAAAACCCAGAAAACAGACTCCAGGATATAGTATCATATTCTTCAAAGAAATCTAAAAGGATAAAGACAGAAAAGAAAAAAAAATCAGATGTGGCAATTAAGAGAACGTTGGTAACTTTGGAGAGAGTAGTTTCAGTTGAATGATGGTTTTTGAAGCCATATAGCAAAGGATTGTGGAATCAGTGAGGGGACAGGAGGTGAAGACAGCTAGTGTAGATAGCATTTTCCAGGAATTTGACCGGTAAAGGAAGGAGAGATAAGGGATGTTAGCTTGACGGGATAGTAGAGTCTGGCATGCAAGTTTAAGGATGGGGGAGACTTGGAATGATGGAAGCAGCCAGAAGAAACCAGTAGATAAGGAGGATCTGAAAATTAGAGAAAGGAAACATGATTGGGAAGGCAATCTGCTAGACAGTGAGAAAGGATGGGATGGGATCAAGGGCATATTTAGAGGAGGACCTTGGCAAGGGGAAATGCTACATCATCAGCGTTTGAGAAATAAGAGGAAAGAATGGGGTATGATGTTAAGGAGTTTTGAGATCAAGAGAAGGGGCAAATCTTCCTTTGTAACCAATATTAAAAAGCAAAATAAAAATAATAATAAAAAGATTCAGAAAAACGTGCCCACCTATTACATCACATCTGGTGGTTTTAAAAACACTGTTATTCCTTTTTTTTTTGTTAGAACACATCATTTATTTTCAAAATTTGAAAGTTAAAATGAGAGAAAGTGAAGAAACAGGAGAGCTCATAATGAGAAGAGGATAAAGAAGGAGATTGCCTACAAACAGTTCCATGGAATTAATGTGCATTGAAATAAAAATGAATTAATATTCTTAGTGAGGTGAGGACATAAAGGGAGACCAAGAAGTTAGGAAACCCTTCCTTTGTGCTTGATAGGTTTTGAAAGAAGTTCAGATATTTAAGCTCAAAAACTTGATCTACACCGTTTTGTTGTTCTAAAGCATCTGGAAATCATGTCCAGAAACCCCAAGACCACCTGTTTTCCATCCATCTCTGTTTCATAAAGAATAGAATTTTTTGTTTAACGTACCAGTTTTTGAGAAATTTTTATATATTTCTTCCTTTTAAAATGTCTTATTGGCATTTTTTTCCCCACTGTCCTTTTTCAATCACTTTTTCCTCACTTTCTGACCTAGAACCTCTCCCTTGTAAGAAATAAGTACATTTAAGCCAAACATTGGCCATGTCTGATGTTGTGTGCCTCAGGCTATGCCTCTGCTGAGAGATGAGGCATGTGCCATCGTTGTGACTGGCCACTGCAGTGATCCAGATTTTGAAGTAGAATTAGTCTTGTTTTACTTTATCTTTTTGCAGGCATTCTCAAGTTGTTTTCTTGACTCCTCTTACTTAGTTATTAGACTTTATAAGATTCTCTAAATTCTTCCTATTCATCACTTCTGCAATAATATTCCATTATATTAATATCTTACAATTTGTTCAGCCATTTTCCAAATAATGGACACTTTGTTTCCTGTTCTTTATTATTGTGACAAGTGATGATTATGAAAAATATAAATTTTTTTTCTAGTTGAGACCTCCCCTTTTCTGTCTTTGTCCTTTCTGGTGTATATACTTTGCAGTAGGATTTCTGGGTGAAAGGCATATAGAGTTTTGCAACACTTTCAAAAAATATAATTCTAATTATACTAGTTAATTAGATCAATTCACACTCCACCAACTGTGTGTATATCAGTTTGTGTCCCTGCTGGCTATTGTCCTTTACCTTTTCTCCTTTTGGATTACTAAACCTTTGAGAAAGCCATCTATATTCAGATGTCTCCACTTTAACTTTTCTGAATATCTTCCCTACACTGGTGATGTCAGGCTTTCAACTTCATCATCCTGCTGGACACTGCTCTCTCCAAATTTATCCTGATACCTTGATTGCCAAATCTAATGGCCTTTTCTCAATCCTCATCCTTCTTTACCTCTTTTCAGTATTTGACACTATTGGTCACCTTTTTCTAATTGATCCATTCTGGATTTTTATGATAATGCTTTCTCTTGATGGTTCTCATATCTCCCCACTCCTCAGTCTTCTTTAATGGTTTATGCCAGTGCCCACCAATTCTGGGTGTTGTCCAAGGTTCTGTCCTGAGCCCTCCTCTCTTTTTTTAAGTTTTTTCTAATCTTGACCCCTTTCAGTGTTGCCGCAGTGTTTGCTGACTTGCGTGGCTGAGGGCATGTTCAGTGCAAAGTGTGCATGTTATGTGTTCAGAACCAAGGCTGCAGTGAAATTGTGAGATACAGCATGGACAACATTGCCAAAAATACCTCAGATTCATGTTTGATTTTAAATTGATTTTTGGTCATTGTGTGTTCAGAAATCTTGTATTGTTGCCAAATTTTTTGGGATCCCATATGAGTTGAGACCCACAGTTTGACTAGCTCATTTGAGATTCTCATCAGTTTTATGGCTTTAATTATTTTTTCTATGCAGATGATTTCCAGATTTATATATCTAATAGCCCTGGTATTTATGTTGAGCTGTAGTTTCCAGTTGCATTTCAGATGTTTCATACTGTTAGTAAGCATCTCAAACTCATCTCTGAAACGGAAGTCATTCTTTTTCCACTGCTTGAAAACCCTTCCTTTTTTCCCCCCCTCTATTTCCCTATTACTGTGGAGGATATCACCATCTTCCCAGTTACCCACGCTCCCAAATTTACTGTCATCCTCGCCTTCTCACTTTCACTCATCTCACATATTCAGTCTTTTCTTGTTTCTTCCACCTTAGAAATGTCTTTCATATATGTCCTCTTCTCAGTACACAAGTGTCACTTTAGTTCAGGCTCTCACCTCTTGCCTAGACTGTTGCAGTAGCTTTCTAACTAGTCTCTCTGCCTCAAATCTCTTTCCACTCAAATCTCTTTCCACTCCAATCCATCCTTCCTTCAGTTGCCAAAGTGATTTTTCTAAAGTGTAGCTTTGACATGTCACTGTCCCTCTCTGCTCTCCAGTATCAAGTATAGTCTTTTGACATTGTTCTTCATCACTTGGCACTTTACTGCCTTTCCGGGCTTATGTTTTCCTCTCCTTCCAGCTGAATGCTAACTGGGTACCTTACCTCCTTTTCTCCTGTCTGCCTCTCCTTCCCCTTCCTTCTCCTTTTCAAAGGAAGATAAATTGGGATGGCCAAAAGTTGCCTAGTTGACCTAGATTTTACTGCCTCCTTCCCTTCCCTTCTCCTTTTCCTTTTCTTTTTCCTTTTCCTTCCTCTGTCCTCTCCCACAACCTTAGACTCTGAAACTGGGACTCCATGGGGCCCCTACTGAGGGCTCCTGGACCCCCCTAGCTTTAGAGTGATTATCAGTAATAACTGTTGCTGCTTCCCACCCAGCCTGATGTCTTTGTTTTTTTTGATCTCATTAAAGGGGCCATGCCCTGGCTACTTCTTAAACAGGCCTATTCAATGAATGGCCATTGCCTTACCCTAAGTGAGTACCTGCAAAGACCTTGGCCTAAAGGGCCCAAGGTCTCCCACTGCATCCTGGGCCATCTCCAGTCATCCTGAGGAATATCAGGTCACTGGATTCAGATGGCTCTGGAGGAGAAGTGAGGCTGGTGACCTTCACAGTCCTCCCTCACTCAAAACAAAGTCAAGTGCAAGTCACATCATCATTTCTCTGATGGCATGGTCTTCGTAGGCAGTGAAGGACGAACACGATTCTCTCCTTCATCTACACTGCTTACTTTTCCTTGCATGTGACATTCTGCTCTCTTTTACTGTGCCTTTGTGGGAGTTGCCCCTTTTCACCAGTGCTTCAAGCTTCTCAAGCTTCCTTCAAGACCCAGCTCAAAGTCTGCATTCTGGGGGCAGCCTTTCTTAGGCCCGCACTCAGGTGTTAGTAGCTTTTCCTCTGAGATTACCTTCCTTCTACTCTCTGTGTATTTTCTGCATATCTCGTTATTTACATGTTTTCTCCTCCATTGGAATTGGAGCTTCTTGTGGATAAGGACTGTTTTTTTGTCTTTAAACCCTCAGCACTTAGCACAGTTCCTGTCACATAGTAAGTGCTCATTATGCTGGTTGACTTTTCTCACAGACCCTCTAACATTTAACCATTTTCATCCTTAATCTGATAGGGTTAAAGTGATTTCTCAAAGTTATTTTCATTCACAATTTTCTTCTTACTAATGGTATGGAATATTTTTTTATGTGGTTGAGAATAATTTTTTCTTTTGAAAATTCCCTGTTTGGCACATTGATTTTTTGTTGGTTGAGCTGTCAATCTGTCCAACTGCTTTGAAAAGCCTTTTGGAATTATTATCCGAAAAGCTTGCTAAAATTGCATTATTGTTTGACCCAGAGATTCCTTTGCTTTACATATACTCCTGGGAAGTCAAAGACAGAAAGGTTGCAGATAAGCCAAAAATATTTATAGCCGTGCTTTTTTAAAATTACGTTTTATTTTTCAGTTAACAAGCATTTATTTTCTTTCCCTCCCACCTACCTCCATGGGGGAAAGCAGATATGCACAGTTAAGCAAAATAAATTCCTGTATTGGCCATGTAAAAATGTCTCTCATTTTGCATATTTAGTGTATCATCTTTCTATCAGGAGTTTTGGTAGCATTCATCATCTGCCTTCTGGAATCATGGTTGATGATTGTGTTGATGTCAGAGTTCTTGAAGTCGTTCAGAATTGTTCATTTTTCATGTTGTTGTCATAGTATGTTGTTCTCTTTCTTCTGCTCACTTCACCCTCTATCAGTTCATAAAAGACTTCCTAGGTTTCTCTGAAATTCCCTTTTATAATTTCTTATAGCAATATGTTACTCTGTCACATTCATTTACCATAATTTGCTAAGCCATTCCCCACTTAATGGGTACTTCCTTAATTTTCTGTTCTTTGCCATAACAAAAAAACCTAGAAATATTTTTATACTTATAGAATTTTTTCCTCTTTAATCTCTTTGGGATATAGTAGTGGTGTAACTGGGTCAAAGGGTATACAGAGTTTAGTCACTTTATAGGCATTGTTCCAAATTCCTTTTCAGAATGTCTATGCGAGTTCATAGTTCCATCAACAGTGTATTATTGTACCTGTTTTCACACAACACCCTCCAGCATTTGTCATTTTCCATTTTTGTCAGCTTTGCCAATCCAGAGTTTTAATTTGTATTTGATAATAATGATAATAGTACCAGTAACAGTAGTAACAGCTAGCATTTATTAGCTCTTTGAGGCTTAAAAGCACTTTACAAATAGCTCATTTTATCCTCACTACAATTTCAAGGTAGGTGCTGTTAGTATCCCCATTTTTACAGATGAAGAAGCTGAAGCAAAAAGAGGTGAAGTGACTTGTTCAGGGTTACCCAGCTAGTGAGTGCCTGAGGTCCAGTTTGAACTCAGGTACACTTAGCCACCTATCTGCGTATCTCTAAGTATTAGTGATTTGGAGCATTTGAGAACTGTCTGTTCATCCTTTATTTCTTACTAAATGACTCTATAGAAGTATTTTTTGAAATAGAAAAATAAAAACTCATTGATTGGGAAATGATTAAATGAATTGTGATACATGAAAGTAATAGAATATTACTCCCTTAAGAAATGTAGAATATGATTACTTAAGATGGACATAGGAAGAATTATATGAACTGATGCAAAGCTGAACTGGGAGAACCCTAAGTAGACTAAAAGAACAAGAAAGATGAAAATGAACGTTAAGTAACATTAAATAATTGTAATGATTCTGAGAAGAGTTGAGAAAATGAATTTCTCTCCTTTCATTTTACAGGTAACTATGGGTGTTCTGCTGAACCTTTTTTACCTTTTTAAACTTTTGTTACTAGGGAAGACTTATTTTGGTGTGTGTGGGATATACTTGGAGAGGGACGATGTAAGAACAAAAGGCATCAGTAAAAATAGAGCATTTTAATCATATCCACATAATTCTCAGAAAGCATTATAGATTTTCACCCCATGGTTTTTGGTGTACAGTTGACTTTAGATTTCATTAGATATATGTTTAAAATGGAAATCTCTGAATGATGTTTTGAAATTCATAATTAGCTGTCATCGTATTGGCAGTTCTGTTAGTTCTTTTGTTTTGTTGTCATTCAGCTTTTATTTGTACTCTTTTTGCTTTGAAAATAAATGTGGTGAATTTGAAGCAAAAATGGATTTAATTCAAGAATTTGTCAAGCACTTCTGCCTGAACTTTGCTACCATGTTTGAGTTCCCTTCTCCCTCTGCCCCTTGTTTCCCATGGGAGGAATCTTCCCAGCTCTTCTGTTATGAAAGAAGGGCCCAGGTCAGGTACCCATCATTTTCTGGACTTCATCACTATGACTCCCCTCCCTTATTAGAATGTAAGGTCCTTGAGATCAGGGATTGCAAGCACTTAATAAATGGTTATTGATTTTCTCGGCCTTGTGCTAGGCTTTTGTGATACAGATTAAAAACTAATGTGACAGCCTGTGCCTTTAAAGAAGTTATATTCTTTTTGGTTAAGAATTGGTGCTGTAATGTTATTTTAATTTCAGAGAATCTTTACAAAAAAGCTTTCTTGTTGCCTTTTGTTTTTATATTGCTATCATTTATGATATTAAAATGAATTCTACCTTTGTAAAAAGAAATTTCAGTAAAAACAGCGATGTCTGATTATTTCTAAATCTGCTTCTGTATTTTCTCTCTCTCTGCTCAGAGGAAAGAGATCATAGATCATAGAATTGGAAGGGACCTCAGCCATCCTGTCCAACCTCTTCATTTTACAAATGTGGAAATTTGGAAACAAAGTTAAAAAAGATAGCATGAAATCACAGAGAAAGTTGTCAGAGGGAATATTTGAATCCCTGTACTGACTCCAGAGTCCTACTTTTAGAAACTATGTATGCTACCTCTAAAACAATGTTACATTATCTAGAAAATCATGATTTTTTTAAAAATTGATTTTTAAAAATTTTTATTTAAAGTTTTGAGTTCCAAATTCTATCCTTCCCTCCCCAGAGACGGTAAACAATCAGATATAGGTTATACATGCGCAATTATGTAAAACAATTCCATGTTAGTCATTTTGTACAAGACTCAAAAGAAAAAAAGTGAAAAAAATAGCGTGCATTCAGTCTATATTCAATCAATATCAGTTCTTTCTCTGGAGGCTGATAGTATGCTTTATCATTATTCCTTTGGGATTGTCTTGGATCATTATATTGTTGAGAGTAGCTAAATCATTCACAGTTCTTCACTGAACAACATTGCTATTACTGTGTACAACGTTCCCCTAAGAACGATGAACTTTTTGAGGGCCAGATTCGGTATGTTCCTAGTTAGGTCTGGTGATTTGTCGTAATGAGAATACAGAATCAAAGTATCACTCATAGTACAAATGAAGCAGGTATCAAGGATACGTGATGGTCAAATGAAACATCTCATCTTCCTTATTCCCATAGTTAAACTGCGTTTTTGACTGCCAGGATGGCAGTAGCCTACACTGTGCTATTTAGTCAGATCAAGAAAGTCACTGCCCCAGAATGCCTGAGCTGTTGCTTTCTACTAGCTGGATGACCTTCCTATTTATGCCTTGCCTTCCACAAGCTCAGCATAATTATTATGTCTGCACTACAGATCTTGCAGGATGCCAGAATTGTCAAGGACTTTTTAGGACCTTGAACATCAGTTGTCACAATTCAAATATGTGAGCTTTGGCTGTGTTAGTTAACATAAGACATGATTGAAGGCCTTCCTGGTACTGGAACTTTATTGCTTTCCTTCTTTTAAAATGAATCTATAAACAGTTTCAAGCAAATAAAGGCCTTTATGTTGATATATCTCAAGAGTTCATTTTTAGGGACCTGTAAAAGAACTGATGCCTTGAAATACTAGAGTCTTACTTTGTATCTACATAATCTGAGTTTCTTTCATGGTTTGAAGGCACTTTCATTTTTAAGTTGAACTTGTAGGGAAGAAAGGCATGAATTACACTTCTATTTATAGTTCCTTGACAGTTGTTTTTCCTCCTAGAGGTTGGTATATTACCTCAGAAATTTGAGGGAAATGAACAGAAAAAAAATGTATTTTTTTCCCTCTTTCCATCCTTCCCCTTCCTCCCTAACTTTAATTCAAGGAGTTGTTGTTGAGTCATGTCCAACTCTTCATGACTCTGTGCTCTATGGAATTTTCTTGGCAAGGATACTGGAGCAGATTGCCATTTCCTTCTTCAGGGGATCACTGAAGTGACTTGCCCAGGCTCACATAGCTAGGAAGTTTCTGAGGCTGGATTTGAAATTTGGTTTTCCTGATTCTGAGCCTAGCACTCTATCTCTTGTTAAAGATTAAAATAAAAAGAGGAAAAAAATGTTCAGAAAAACCAGCCCACACATCTGTTATGTCCGACATTATGTACCACAACTGTATACCTCATCTCTGCAAAGAGTGGGGAGAAGAATGGACTGCATTTTCAGCAGAATGTGTAGTTTTTCCTGTTTTGTTATTCCCTTTAAACCTGAACCATAGTGGTAGATGAGGTAGGCATATTTAGGATAATTGAAGCCTAAAACAAATAAATGCTTAATTTTTTTTTTTTAAAGAGGCCAGTATACCCAGTGTGGATGGTCAGATGGAATGGGAAGCATGATATCTCTCTGGTTTGAAGTTCTAAAGCTGACTAGGTGTAGTCTCAGGCCTTTGGTCTCTTAATCTTCATATATATCTTGCATTAGTAGCAGTAAACAATATTTCAGAGTAAATCAGTAGGATGGCCTACTATGATGTACAGCTCCTAGATGTCATGGAAGACATTTTCTTAGTGCTTATAAGCAATCAACAATAGTCAAGTATTTGTTAACCACTTGTGTTCTGTTATGATGTTTCGGTATCAGAAATACTGTCCTTTTTTATGTAGGGAGATGTAAAATATAAGTTATCCTAGTATAGATAAAGAAAGTATGATGTGAATAAAACAAATAACCTGAGTCAAATATACTCTTACAATGTTTTGATTTTTCAGTCTTTAAAGGAATCATCTTGTAGACTGATTTATTTTTGTGGATTTTATAAATACTATCCAGATTTTAAAAATAAAGATTTTGTGGAAAAAAAAGACAGACAGGAACTAAACACATACTATCTCTGCATCCCATTATCTGTAGTCTTAGAAAGTTGCTTCTAGGCTTGGAGAGGTTTAAGTGACTTATCTGAAGTCATTCAGCCAGATGTATTAGAAAGTCAGGTCTTCCTGACTTCAAGACCATCTCTTTATAATGTCATGTTACCTTCACTTTGTGAATATTTACATAGTAACAGTTGTCATTTAGTTCAGTCTGTTTTGTAAAAACCCATGGACCATCATATGCCATACTGTTCTATCCTCTATTATCTTTCAAAGTCTGTCCAAGTTTATGTTTATTGTTTCCATAATACTATCAATCCATCTCATCCTTTCTCATCCCCTTTTTGTTTTGCCTGTAGTCTTTCCCAACAAAAACACGGTTTTTTCCAATGAGTCCCATATTTTCATCACATGACCAAAGTATTTAAGCTTCAGCTTTAGTGTTTGACCTTCCGGTGAATAGCTTGAATTAATTTATTTAAATATTGACTGAATTGACCACCTTGCTCTCCAAGAGACTTTCAAGAGTCTTCTCTAGCACCATAATTTGAAAACATTATTTCTGTGGCACTCAGCTTTCCTTACAGTTCTTCTCTCATAGCCATACATTGCTACTGGAAAAAACATTGTTTTAACTCCATGGACCTTTGCTGGCTAGGAGATGGCTCTGCTTTTTAATATGCTGTCCAAATTTGTCCAAGGAACAAGTGTCTTTTACTTTTATGACTTCAGTTGCTGTTGGCTGTGATCTCTGAGCCCAAGAATATAAATTCTGACATCGCTTCCATTTCTTCTCCCTCTGTTTGCCAGGAAGTGATGGAACCAGTTGCCAAGATCTTAGTTGTGTTTGTTCTTATGTTAAGCTTCAAGCCAGCTTTTATACTCTCCTCTTTCACCCTCATCAAGATGCCTCTTAATTCCTCTTCATTTTCTGCCATCAGAATGGTATCCTCTGTATATCTGAGATTGTTGATATTTCTCCAGGCAACCTTAACTCCAGTCTTTGATTCATCCAGACTGGCATTTCACATGATGTACTCTGCATATAAGTTAAATAAATAGGGTGACAATATACAGCTGTGTCGTACTCCTTTTCCAATCTTAAACCAGTTGTTCCATGTTCGGTTCTAACTGTTGCTTCTTGGCTCTCATACAGGTTCCTCAGGAGACAAGTAAGATGATCTGGTACTCCCATCTCTTTGAACACTTGCCACATTTTGTTGTGTGATCCACACAGTCAAAGGCTTTGGTATAGTCAGTGAAGCAGAAGTAGATGTTTTTCTGGAACTCCCTTGCTTTCTCTATAGTTATACATACTCAGACATAAAATCACAAACGTATGTGGTTGTGGTGTATTACACACAGGGAAGGTGAGGGTAAGAAGTGAAAAATGAGATGAGGAAATAGATAAGACAAGAAGAGTTAGGATGGAAAACACAAGCCAGAAATGATGAGAATGCAGCAGAGAGCTGGTTAAAACACTTAGAGCTATAGCCGTTAACCTTAGTTTAATTATAGCTGTTAAGTTTAACTGTTAACTTATTTCCCATAGAGTAAACTCCTAGGGAGGTGATAGCAGAAGGAGCCCACACAGATAATAACCTGCAGCCTCAATAGGACAAGAGATGAGAGAGAAATCTGTATGGAGAAGTATAGCTACTATTACTAGACAGACACATTATGAGTAGTGATGAAAACAGGATGGTAAGAAATCAGCATAAAGGATACTGTCTTTGCCTCTGACCACTTCCTTATTCCCCCCACCCCCACCCCAAACTTATTCCTTCCCCGTGAGATTTATTAGCCACCAACCTGCTCTTTCATTATCTACTGGTGGTGGATTCCCCTTCCCCCCTCTTCCTCATGCCCTGTTAATAAAGAGGAAATTTAATGGCACTATATAAATTAAAGCAGAAACTAGAACTTGATAGAATAAAACAAAAGTGGTCCTTTGTAGTTGACTTATAAATGTGTGAAGTTTATAAAAAAAACATAAAAATACAGAGTTGTTCTATATTCATTAGAATATTGAATGAGGTTATATTATCTATATTAATGTCTTAACGTGTGTGGATAAAGTATTTTCCCTCCCTTTCTGTTGTTCTACTCTAGCCATCTTCTTCTGTTTGGTATTAAGTAAAGGCAATGTGGTTTGTCTGTAGCCTTTTATAGTATTTCCTCTAACAGCTCTCTTTACACAACTCCATTTCCTCCAACCAGGATTGAACATGTACCATTAGCAGAGCAGTGATGTGGTCCAAATGTTCTGAATTTTAATTTGGAATTATGCAAGTAAAAGGATTCAACAGTCCATAAGCCTTTGATCCAGCAGTCCTATTATTGTTCAGGGACCCTAAGGAAGTCAGGCAGAAACAAAGGTTCAGTATATATTAAAGCACCCATATCATCATTCTCTGCGGTAGCAAATAACTGGAAACAAAGTGGGTGCTGTCAATTCCAGAGTTCAGTCTAAGAAAGACAAACAGAATTAGAATTAATTCTGTTCTAATAGTTTTTGTCTACAAGTGTGTTTTATTTCTCTCAAGCTGGCGGTTTGCATGTGGAGCTGCTGTTGGAACTGAGCTCACTTTAGGGTTAGGCTGCACAGATTATAAAGACAACCACCCCACCCACCCCACCCCAAAGCTGGGTGGCACGACCCAGTCAGGTACTGCCACCTTTCTTTAGGTCCCTTCACAGAAGTCACAAAACACTGACAGGGTACATGGGACAAGGAAGGGGTTCTGGATGAAAAGTTCTCAGAGTTCTGTTGTGGTGGATCCACAGATAAACAGACTTGTTGAGGTAGCAGAATGCTCCTTGTAGCCTTAGAGTTTGGCTTTTGGCCTTAAAGTGCTGACAGGGAAGGCAAGATTTAAAGGAGCAGAACTTTCCCTTGGTAGTTGAGATGTTAGTTGACTTGACTAATGAAACACTTCCCCAGAGGGTGGGAAGGGGAGTTCTGCCCTGTTTTTGAAGTGCCTAGCATTTGACAAATGTTTGGAAAAATTATGGTCATCACTCTCGTGCAGTCCCTCATCACCTCACACCTTGATTATTGCAGAAGACTGCCTCTAGTTTCTCCCTTCCACCATCTATTCTCCATTCAGCCACTGACGTGATTTTCCTAAAACCCAGGTTCAGTCATGCCATTAAACTACTCAATAAATCGTATTGACTTCCTACTGCTTTCAAGAGCAAACATAAAATGTTCTTTTTGGCATTCAAAACCCTTCATAACCTAGCCCTCTTCTACCTTTCCAGTCTTCTTACACCTTTCTCCCAAATACATACTCTTCCCATCCTGTAACACTGTCCTCTTGGCTGTTCGATTAAGGGAACACTCCATTTCTTGGCTCCAGAAATTTTCTTGGGTTATCCCTGCTTCCATGAATGCTCTCCCACCTCTGCTCCAACTACTGACTTCCCTTACTTCCTTTAAATCCCAACTAATCTCACCATCTACAAGTAGACTTCTCCAATCACTCTTAATTCCAGTGTCTTCCCTCTTCTTAATTATTTCCTATTTATCCAGGATATAGCTTGCTTTGTATATAATTGTTTGCATGTTCTCTCTCCCATTAGAATGTAAGCTCCTTGAAGGCAACAACCATCTTTTGCCCCATTTTATATCCCCAGTGCCTAGCATAGTGCCTGGCACGTAATAGGTACTTAATAAATACTTACTGATTGATTATTGAAATATTATTATCATTTTATTCCTCCAAAGAACTCCCTCAGGCTCTTTCCTTTCACGCTCTTAGCTGAAAACTTTCCCTCATTTCACTGGAAAAATTGGGGTAATTTGTGGAAAGGTCCCCCTTCTCTCCACCCTCAGCTCCTCACTCTCTGTCACTCTTCATATCCAGTCACTTGTCAAGCCCTGTTGTTTCTACAAGCATAACATCTCTCTTGTACATTTCCTTCTCCCCTCTGTCATTGCCACCTCCCAGATTTAGGCCCACATCACTTCATACCTGGACTGCTGCAGTAGTCTTTTGGTTAGTCTCCCTCCTTCAAGTCTCTGCCAAACTCTAAGCCATCTTCTGCTCAGTTGTCAACTTGATCTTCTAAAGTGCATCTTAGAACATATCCTTTCCCTATTCAATAAACTCCAGTTTATTGATCCCTCTTATCTCCAGGAACAAATATAAAATCCTCTGTTTAGCTTTTAAAGTTCTTCATGACCTGACCCCCTTACCTTTCCACTCTTCTTCTCCTTCACTCCCTCCCACATATTCCACCATCCAGTGCCATTGGCCTTCTCATGGCACTCAAACAAAAGATTTCATCTCCCAACTCTAAGCTTTTGCGCTGGCTGTCTCCCTGCCCCCCCCCCCCCCCCCATGCCTGGAATTCTCTCCCTTCTTTTCTCTGCCTCCTTCCCTGACTTCACATCTCAGCTAAAGTACCCCCTTCTGCAAGATAACTTGCTCAGCCCTCCTTAATCTCAGTGTCTTCTGGAGTCCCCGCATCTGATTTGTCCTGTAGATAGTGTCTTGTTTGTACATAGCTGTTTGCATTCAGATGTCTTTCCCATTAGGTCCTGGCAAGCACAGGGACTGGGTCTTTTGTTGGTTTTGCCTTTCTTTGTGTTCCCAGTACTAAGGCCTGTTTCTGGGCCCTTGGTAGCTGAGATGACTTGAACAATGATACCCAATGACTATGGCAGTATAAGTGAGAGGATCACTAGAAGGAAGGTGAACGCTGAGTAACAGGAAAAAACAATGAAGACTCTTGAGAAGATACCTGGAGTCAAGAAGACCTGAATTTAAATACAGCCTCAGACACTTACCTGGCTGTGTAACTCTGGGCAGATCACTGTTTGCCTCCGTTTCCTCATCTGTAAATACCTACTTCCCAGGGTTGTTGTGAGGGTCTAGTGAAATGATAATCATAAAGCTCTCAGCCTAGTGCCTGGAACATAGATAGCGAGCACTCTGCAAATGTTAGCTATACTCGTTTGAAATGGTTTTTCTATCAGACAGGGGGGTTGAATCTGGAGCAGGTGATTGTGATATGACTTAATGAAAAGAAAGAAGGCTTTAATGAAACATACTACAGACCCAAACTAAAAGAGTTAAACATTCATTCTTAACCTGTTTGGATAGCTTCTCTTTTCTACCATTGAGTTGATGCTAAATGAAATCTATTTCTTCCAAGTCTGATAAAAGGAATTTCATCAGATAACAACTGTAGGTTTTTACTTTGGTAAATGGACGTAGAAAAGTTAAGACTATTAAGTGATAACCCTTGTTTATAGTACATTGATTTGTTCTTCCAGGTCTAGGCTGAACTATGAAGTTTTTGTTTGGCATTTAAAACCCTTCACAGTCTGGCTCCAGCCTGTTTTTCCAAAGTCATTTCACCTTCCTCTCCATGAAATCTTCTTTCTGTTTGCTGAGACTCAAAGGGAAATCCAGATTGCTTTCCAGAATGCATATACCAGTTCCTAACTCAAGAAATTTAGGGTGCCTCTCTTACCTCTGAACCCCTGAAACAGTGACTGTTGTCTTTATACAAGGATTATATTTTTCTCAATTAGCAATACAGTCAAGTACTAATGATACATTTGCTCTCATGCTGGAGTCTGTAAACGTTTTAACATAAAAAGAGTCTTCATACTTGAAAAAGGTTACAATCACAGAAGTAGAGAAAGGTATCTGGCATGTTGGGTAGAATCTCAGGAGAATATATGGAAAGGACATAGACAGGAATTTTGTAGATTAAGAACTGGATTAATATGTTTTATGTAATATAAAACAGGAAAATTAAGACATCATTGGATTGTGAAGGGCCTTGAATACCAAAGAATTTTGTACTTTAATAAAATTTAATTTTATGTACTTTAGTAATAAAATAATTTTGTATTTTATTAATAATAATAGCTAGCATTTATATGGGGTAGCTAGGTGGCATGTAGATAAAGCACTAGACTTAGAGTCAGGAGTTCAAAATCGCCATTAGACACTTAACTCTGCCTCAGTTTCCTGATCGGTAAAGATAAGCTGAGAAGGAAATGGCAAACCACTCCAGTATCTTTGCCAAGAAAACCCCAAATGGGCTAAGAGTCAGACACAACTGAAGCAACTGAGGAAAAACATTTATATGACTCTGTAAGGTTGTGATCTCATGTGATCCTCACAACAGCCCTGTGAAGTAGGCGCCATGTTAAAGCTAGCTCTCCATAAAATCCCCGTTTTATAGAGGAAGAATTAAGGCGGAGAGTCACACAGCCAGTGTCTTCAACAGGGTTTGGATTCAGATCTTCCTGACTTAGCTACCTAGCTTCCCAGACTTAATTTGGGGAAGGAATAGTGAGCAGGAAAGTACATGACCAGATTTATAGGTAAGGAAGATTTCTGGCATAATGATAGGAATGGTGAATTGGAGTAAGGGAGAAGGGGCAGTGGAGGTGGTGAAGAGATCTTCATTATGTTAATTAATATATAATAAATATACTATACTCATGAGGTGGTGGCCATGAGAATAAAGGAAAGATGGACAGCAGTTTGGGGGATGGAACTGACAGAACTTGAACAGCCATGAGAGTTTAGCTGTGGTTAGTATCTTTAGTTTTTAGTGGATTCAATCACCCAGAAACAGGAGCAGAGCTCCTCATCCAGTGCTTAACACTGCTGAGATAAATTTTCACTATGTGAAAATTGCGTGTAATATTTTTGTTTTTTGTCTCTGAGCTAGAGACTATAGTTCATGACTATATGTTTTTAGAATTAAGGTAAGTTACAGGAATAGTAATGCTGTATTCCTCGTTCTACCTGGGAATGGTATAATAGTACCTTATTTCTCATTTAGTTATCAACAAGGAACTTCCTCTCATCCAAGGAAACTTTATCTGATAATACGCATATGCATATTGTTGAGAAGGAAAAAAGCATTTTACTGGTACATTGTATTATTATTGTTTTAGATATCCAAGTTTCACGTGCAGTTTATTTTAAGAATATTGTAGCATCCATTTTGTCTTGATTGAAAGTTAATACTTAAGTGATTCTGTCCCAGAGTAATGCAGCTAAATCAAGATTCTGCCTCTACATTTCAATAGCGGTTCTTAGAAGGAAGTGGATGGTAAGGAGGAACTTGGATGGGCCGCCAAACTGGAGTTGAGACTGTACTTTCTCTGCTTAGCATTACTAGCCTTGAAGATCCTGTTGTTACAGCTTGGCTGATGACACCCATGACGTGTGAAGCAGGATAGACTGGGCCTTGATTTCTCGTGGCAGCTCTCTTGGCTTACATTGCTATCGAGTTCAGACATGTTATTTTCAGTGAAGTCAGCAGAAGATAATCAACATAGGGAGCAAATACATAGGGAGGAAGAAGCTGTTTTTAGAACTACTTTTATATTCTGCCGCCTTTGAGAATCAGGACAACTTTGAAATATTAAAAGGATGCATACTTTTTTTGGAAATAGGGGAAAAATAACTTTTATGTCTGACAGACTGTAGCTGTCTGCTAAGGTGTCATTTCTAACTGTGTGATGATTAAATTCTTTTTCAAATATTTTTTTTCAGTCATTACAACTCTGACTTCTCTTCCTTCCCCTAACTCCCTCCGTTTAAGAATGAAAGCAAAACAAACCTGCCACAAACATGTATAGTCAAGTAAAACAAATTTCTGTATTGACCATATGCAAAAAGATAAAGATTTGTATGTACATATGTATTCATGTATGTATGTGTATGTATGCGTACAATCCTTCACTTCCATCGGGAGGTGGGTAGCATGCTTCATCATGAGTTTTCTGCAATCCTGGTTGATCATTACACTGATTCTCATTCTTACAAAGTTGTTTGTCTTTACAGTATTGTTTTCATTGTGTACATTTTTATCTGGTTCTCTTCATGTCACTTGAACTACTCCTTCATAGTAGTATACTTATCCCTTGAAGAAGTTTGAGGGGGAAAAAGAATAGATTTTGTAATTTTTCTGAGGGCAAAGGGAAGCACATTTTTATCCTCTTCCTTCTTTCCCAACAGGAAGAGATGATGTTAAATTTCATTCATTATCTATTTTTGGACCTTACATATTTATTGACCTCTTCTAGAGAAATAAGTGTTATCTGATCTCTTTGAGTTTTCTTGTTTTTAGTAGGTTTTACAATGTGGATTTGATCCTTTCTTGTTTCATTCAATATTTTCCTTTTTATTTTTCTGATACTGATAGAAATAAATGTTAATATTTCTCCATACAAAGAACAGGAAAAAATACTATTTTAAAATAATTTATGATGTTCTTTTTTCCCTTTTTTTAAAAAGATATTGCTCTTATTCCCAATACAAGCCCTCTCTCCCTTAATAAATAAAATTTCTCTCTTGTAACAGACTTGTATAATCATGCAAAACAATTTTGTATTGTATTGATGACATCTGAAAAAGTTACATGTCATTCTGAATACACAGCTCATTATCTCTAACAACAGGTGGGGGAGCATGATTCATTATCAGTCTTGGGAGTCATAATTGGTCGTTACTGATCAGAATTCTTAAATCTCACAGTGCTTCCCTTTATAGAGTTGTAAGTATTATATAAATCATTCTTTGGGTTCTGTTTATTTTACTTTTCATCAGTTCACACAAACTCTCCCAGGAATCCTAGAATCTATTCATTTCTCTTTTAGTGTGATAATATTTCCACTATATCAGTATACCCTATCTTCATCAGCCATTCCCCAAAATTATGTATGCCCATTTTGTACAAAAAGTACTATTGGAAATATGTGTCTTTTTTCTCTTTTTTTAAAAAAATTTTTCTTTGGGATATAAGTCTAGTAGTGTTATTATTGAGTTAAAATGGTTCCATATTGTTTTTCCAGAATAGCTAGACCAATGGTACATTAAGGTACCTGTCCTCTCACAACACCAAACAATTTTCAGATATACCAATTTTGGTGGAACCACAGTTATTTAATTTGTATTTGTCTTAATTATTAGTGATTTGGAACATTTATCATGTTTTTGATAGCTAGCCTTCTTTTGAGAACTGGTTATTCAATTTTTTGAAAATCTTATCTATTGGGGAATGTCACTGCATCTAGAGTCAAGAAGACCTGAGTTCAAACATGACTTTAGATAATTATTGGCTGTGTACGCTAGCATGTCACTTAACCTCTCAGGCTCAGTTTCTTCATTTGTAAAATGGGAAAAATAATATTACTTATATGCTTTGTGCCACCTCCACCCCTCCCTCCCATCAAATGAGATCATACTTCTAAGGTACTTTGCAAACCTTAAAGAGCTATGTAAATAGCTGTGATCATCAGAGGCATCAAAATCATTGCATGTCCCCCAAACCAGAATCAAATATAATTGGAGAAACATTTAACAAAATAAATAAAAATACAATATAGATAATAATGTTAATTTGTTGTTTTCTATATCAATATGCAGCCAGCATGAACCCCCTTTCTATTTGAGTTTGACACCACTGATAATCATCTGTATTTGAACCAATTCCTTATGTATCTTAGCTATGAGATCTTTATTAGAGAAACTTGGTAACATTTTCCCCATTTGTTTTTTAGTTCAAACTGCATTGTTTTTGTTTTTCCACAATTTGTCGATTTTATGTAATAAATTATTTTATCTTTTTTGTATTTTATATTTGTATTTTATCTTTTTAAAAATTGTTACCATCCTTCTTTCTGTCCCTTGCTTGCTCTCTTCCACTATCTATAGTGTACTGTTTTCTTCTCTAGTGTGTGTATGATGTGACTTCATATATCTTATGTGTACTTTTAGAGCTTTTTATAGTATGTGGTGGCTTGGTAGGTAGACTCCCAGAAACTTTATACATTCTGTTATTTTCAGTAGATTTTTTTTTCTTTTTCTTCATGGTGTGTTTTGCTGGTAATACACAGAAATGATTTGTTGTGGTTTATTTTATATCCTGCTAGTTTATTGAATTTTTAAATGTATACTACTTTACTTAATTTTTTTATTTGAACCTCCAGGGTTCTCTAACCCATTATAACATATGATCATTTTGGTTTTACTTTCCTTGGTCCCTTAATTTAATTTTCTTGTCTTATTGCTATAACTGTCATATTTATAACTATCAAACGGTAGTGTCATTGGATATCTTTACCACTGATCTCACTGGAAAGACATTTAGTTACAGATGCCAGCTCTATGAATTAATTGTATGTTTCTGTGCCTTTTAATTTTTTTTAAACATAAAAGGGTATTTTATGTATTTAAAAAGGTTTTTCAGCATGTTATCAATCATGTGATCTTTATTGTTTTGATTTCAGTATATTTATGATTAATATTATTTTTATACTTTTACTCATATTGAAGTAATTCTGTACCCTGGAATAAATTCAGATTTCGTAGTATATAAACTTTTTGCTAATATTTTAGTCAGTATTTTTGCAGTAATATTCATTAGAGATATTGGTCTGTAGTCTTTCATTTCATTATCTACCTCTGGTTTAGGTATCAGAGTCATATTTTTCTCACAGAAAGATTTTGTTATCCCATCTTTCCATACTTTTGCAAATAATCTTTAGAGTATTAGAATCAATTGTTTGATATGTAAATTTGTAAATCCTTCTGGTTCTGGGATTTGGGAGGGAGGGTTTCAGCATGACTCATTAAGTTGTTTTTTTCTTTCTGAGATCTGTTAATATTTAAATATCTGTTTCTTATACTGTCAATTTGGGGATTTGACATTTTTGTAAATATTTATTCATTTCATTCAGTTATCAGTTTTGTTGTCATATAATTGGCCAAAATAGTTTTTAATAATTTACATTATTTTCCCTTCATCTGTTGTGAATTTTTTTTTATTTTTTGGTTTGGCATTTTGTTTTCTTTCACTTTTTTACAAATCAAATTAAGTATCAGTTTGTCTCTTACTAATTTTTTTAAAAATAGCTTCTAATTTAATTTTTGAGTTGATTTTATGTTTCAAGTATTTTTCTTGTAAACAGTTTATTAGAATCTGATTTCCTACACATTTTGCTATGCTCCTTGTTGTAGGTGAGTTCATCCCATTCACATCATATTCATAGTTATAGTTACTGTGTATTTCCCTCCACTATAACCTCTTAAATGGTTTCATCTTTTTTTCTTTATACATAAGGTGAAAAAAAAGAAGATATATGATCAGAATTAGTAATCTGTAATTGATTTGATCTTATCTCACTTCTCTGCCCCACCTTTTTTTACCTATCCCAGAACCTGATCACTGGTTCTTGTACTTTCTTTTGCTATTTTTAATATTACCTGCTGAAGTTTATTTTGATTGTCACTATCTCTTTTACTGTAACCTACCTTTTAAACTTACCCTTTTCATATACCCTGCCTATATTGATACTTAATTTAATGCATTTATATACGATGTGTGCATTTTCAGTCTTCCCCTTTTTGCTGTTCAGAGGAGAAAAGTTCATGAGGTGTCTATTTTTCCCACACCTTCCATATTTGTATACTCCTTTTTTTTGTACACCTGTTACAGGAAATAAATTCCTCTTCCTTCTTAATTTCTTTTCTGATTTATTCTTTTTTATTCTTTGAAAGCCAGCCATACAGGACAAAGTGCTTTTAGGAGAGCCAGACAAGTTGCTTTGTTTTGTGCATTGCCGATGTTGGGCTGCAGAGCCAGAGCCAGACTTTCATTCTACTTTCTTTTTTGTTAAACCCCCACCACCCCTGCCACTTCCTTCCCGTTTTTTCTAGGAATAGCCTTACTTAGCATTCTATTTTTACACCCCTCCCAAACCTTCCATCCAGAGACCCTAGTCTTCCTGCTGCTTTATGCATCCCATGTTCCATCTTCCAACTCCAGGCTTTTTTATTGGTTATCCCCCATTCTCCTCCCCCTCCTGACTTCCCTGGCTTCCTTTGAGTCTCAGTTAAAGTACTGTCTTTCTCTCAGAAACTTTTCTTGTTCTCCCATAATGATAGTGCCATTCCTGTCTTTGTTATTTCAAATTTATCCTGTCTGTGTTTTGAATGTTCTTCATTGTTTGCATGTTGTCTGTCTCATTAGGCTGAGCTGCTAAAGGCCAGGGACAGACTTTTACCTTTCTTTGTATCCCCAGTGCTTAACCCAGTGCCAGGCACACAGTAGGTATTTAGTAAATGCTCCTTGACAGACTTGTGGGCAAGTTTTCTGGATGTTTTCTGTCTCAGTATTAGCCTTGCCTGGCTGGCTGACCGAGTCAAATGCACTTTAAGTTCTAGAGTTGTACTCTTGTAATTCTTTGGTAATAAAGTTGGGTTTTGATTAGATTTTTTGATCCTTAAGTGCTGGTTGCATTTTAAATCTAACTTAGCCTTGTCCTGTGGTAATCTCCAGGTACCTTCCAGCTGTGACCTTCTAGAATGTTCTCAGTCTTATTCATGTGGATGTGCTGTGTGTATAGGAATTGTTGTATCTCATGGCCAAATTTTGATCAGAAGCCGGGAAGCTGCCTTGAACAGTAGGTAACTGACTCAGAGAGATGTAAATGATCTTATTATATTTGATGTACAACCACACCTAGAAACCCTAACAAAACAGTACTTGTGTTTAATATGCTTCACTTGTCAAGTCCTGTTAAGATGTTCCCCTGCCTTACCCTGTATGGTTTGTTAGTAAAGTTAATTCAGTTCAGTTTAGGTACCTTTGAACTACGAAGCACTTTTCTAGGGGTGGCAGTACAAAGAGTTCGTAACATGCCTGGTGTGGGTATAACGCTGCAGTGCAGTGTAGAAAGGGATTTTTTTGTGTGTTGTCTTCCCCCACTAGATTATAAACTTCATGAGGCAGAGACTGTGTTTCTTTTTCTTTTTTTTTTTTATATTTGTATCCTGTGCTTAGCACAGTTCCTAACACGTAGCAAGGTGCTTAATAAATATTTATTGACTTTTGATTAATTACTTAGGAGAAAATTCAAAAGAAATGTCTTGATAGATTAAAGGAGTAGCGGGATCCTGTCCATCTGGGAAGATAAGTGAAGGTATCATGCAGGGGTAACAGTGGGGCATAGCACCGGAGCAGGAGCTTGAAGGAGGGAAAGGATTTCCAGTAGTGAGATTTGGCTTGAATTCCTCCTTGTGAACAGATACTTGCATATTTTAAAGCTTTAATTAAATTTGTAATTACCTTATCATAAAAGTATCCATTCCATTAGAATGTAAGCTCCCTTTGAGAAGGGATTGCTTCTCTCTTTGTATTTGTGGCTAGCACAGTGGCACATAGTAATGGGGTGTTATAGTCTCACTGACCTAGAGCTGGAGACCATCCAGTCCAGCTCCTTGTTCTACAGATGACTAAGTGGAGACGAAGGGAAATTAAGTGACTGGCCAGAGGCCACAATGGTAATAAGCATTAGAAGCAGGATTTGGACTGAGTTCTCTGGCTGCAGACCTAGTATTCTTCCCTCCATACAGGCCATGCTTCCCTACTGTGGGTGGCCCACATGGAAATAAAACATGTTGGAAATCTAACAAATCATAGCACAACTGATATTTTTCTTTTTTGTTTAGGTCTCCTATTTCCAGCTCCACAGTCCTATAACAGTTTAGTATAGGGCTGTAGTTTGGATCTGTGGCTTAGGTGATAGAAAGAACTCCCAGGTGCAGAAACTGCAGGTCAGCACCTTCCCTGTAACTGACAATCTTAAAAAGGTGCCTGGAGCACTGAGAGTCAAGTGATTTGCCTGGGGTCATACAGCCAAGATGTATCAGAGGTGAAACTTGAACCCTAGATCTTTTCTGGGTTCAAAGCCAGCTCTCTATTTCACCAATGTCATAACACATTAGATTTTTTTAATGTGATTTTTGCATTTTACAATAAAGTTTTTTTTGAATGGGACTTTGGAGGGTAGAAGGACTTGGCATGCTATGGTCCATAGGGTCAGGAAGAGTCAGACACAACTGAAATGACTGAACAACAAAAAGAAGTTGGAACAAACTATATTACAGACAGTTTAAGCTTTGCATAAGATTTACATTAAGTAAATTCAAGTCCCTGCGTAGGCTCTGGCTCCTCAACTTATGCAGGTGTGAAACTTCTGACAGCGCCCCCATCCCCATCTCCTAATCCTTTTGCACTCCAGGAATTGAAGCCACTGGAGCTGCAGCCTTGGAAAGGTTGGAGTCACAGCAGGTCTGCCCAAAGGTCCACTTACATTAAGTGAGAATTGACATGTATAAGATAAATTGGAAATAACAAATGGAGGGCTAGAATTAAGGGAAATTAGGAAAGCCTTCTTGTAGAAGATGGGATTTTAGCTGGGATTTGAAGAAAGCCAGGAAAGCTAAGAGTTGGCTGTGAGGAGTAAGAGCATTTTAGACATTGGAGAAAGCCACTGAAAATGGCCAGAGTCTGAGGATGGAGTATTTTGTTCAAAGGACAATAAGGAGGCCACTCTTCCTGGATGGCAGATTCTGGGTCATTGTACAGTATAAGAAAACTGGAACTGTTGGCTGAGGGAGGCAGGTTATAAAGATTTATGGCTATCAGGTAGTATTTTATATTGGATCCTGTGTAGATCTTATGCAGCCTAGATGGTTATAGGTCTGTATTAAGGTTAATAGGTTCTACTCACTGTTAGTTTTGTTTAGTAGATTGTGAAAACAAACTGTACCCTATTTACTTTGCAAATCAGTGTGGGTCTTTGGTGGTGAGGAAGACTATGAAGAGAACAGTGGAGATGCGTCACCAAATGCTGGAAAAACAACTCAAAGCACATGCCTGTTGATGGCAGGTGACTATGATAATTTTTGTCTTTGAAGGCTGGCACACAGAAAAAAAACCCAATAACCACCTTATATTTAGTTGTGTTTTGTGACTTAGTAATCATTTCTTGGAGAAGCAGATTAAAACTTCTAAAACATGTAAACTGTGCTTTAACTTTATCCGTGTCTTCAGAAGCAGAGTAAAATAAAGGGTAAAACTGAGGCAGTAAAAATATGAGTGATATTTTTGAGAAATTGTCCAGAAGGGATAAGGAGAAAATATATGTTTGTCCTTCATTGCTGAAGAAGACCCAGCCATCAGAGAAATAATGACATGACTTGCACTTGACTTTGTTTTGACTGAGGGAGGGCTGTGCAGGTCACTAGCCTCACTTCTCCTCCAGAGTCATCTGAATCCAGTGACCAGATAGTCATCAGGATGAGGCAATTGGGGTTAAGTGACTTGCGCAAGGTCACACAGCTAGTGAGTGTAAAGTGTCTAAGGTGAGATTTGTACTCAGGTCCTCCTGACTTCTGCAGTGCTCTATTCACTGCACCACCTAGCTGCCCCTAGGGAGAAAATATTTTTGTTTGTAGTGATAAAACACATTTTTTTAATTGCAGTGCACTAGAAACAACGTAAACATCCAAAAGTTAGTGAATGGCAGAATAAAGAAATGTATAACAATGTGATGAAAAATGACATCATTAAAAGTGACACATCAGGATTATAAAGAAATTTTTAGAATACATATCAAGGCCATATGAAGCAAAGAAAACAGAACCCAAAGAATGAAATATATGCTCACTTTGAGATTATGAGTGATAGGGGATGTGAAGGGAGTAGTAACTAATAAGCTATTAGGGGACATTTAGTTAGAAATTTTATGTAATGTATGCTTATTTAGTTTTGTATTAAAGTTAAAATTGTTTTCAAAGTTAAACAAGAGAATAAATAGCTTTCCATAATTCTCTGGGAAGCGCAGCCTTCATTTCCTATAGAAACTTTACATATATACATATATACGTGTATGTATACACTCACACGTACACATATATAGGTGTTACCTAATTACTAGCTTCAAAGGGCTAAAAATGATATACACAAGAATTGTATCATTTCACCTTTCTACTTCGAGTACCGGGATGGGTTTACCTTTCTCATTTTCTGTTGTAGTTCTTGTTCTGTGCTTCTGAGTCTCCAGTCAGAATTTGGCAGTTGTGTCTAGTTGTTGGTTGTGCTGTCTAACCAGTTATACCAGTTTTTAAAGTCTTTTTCCCCCTCTGGACTGAAAAGCAAGTCTGTTCTTCAAGTGTGGTATAGCTATAGTTTTCCATATTGAGAATATACTTGCTATTCATTGAAGATTATATAAAGAAACAACGTGGGTCTTTGAATACAATAGTTTTTAGTGTAGTAGTATATAGTTGCTCTTGCTACCTTTGCCTCTAGAAATTTCCTTTTATGTATTTTGTATTTAATTTTCTGTGTGCATATTGTTAACCCTCTCTCTTGTCTTTCCCCAGCATCCCAGGGTAAATGGAAACCTTCTTAAAGTCAGTGCTTTCCATTATCTGCCACACATAATCGATAATTAATAACAATAATATAAATTATTTGGAATGAAATTTCTTTATCTCCTGCTGGGTTTTGTTGGTAATGTACCAAGTGCCTAATAATTTTTGTTGGTTTGTTTTACATTCTGCTGCTTAACTATAGTTATTGTTTCTACCCATTTTTGATTGAATCTTAAAAGTTTTCTAAGTAAATCATTACATCCTCTGCAAAAACCCCAATACTTTTGTTTCTTCTTGGACTTCGTTGGCATATAATTGGGCAAAATAGTTTCTAACAATTCCCTTTCTTTTTCTTTTTATGTAAGATCTTTTTCATTGTTTTCATTATTGGCAATTTGGCTTTCTGTTTTTTTGTAATAAATTTAGCTAACACTTTGCATGTTTTATTAGTTTTTTTAAATACCATCTCTTAATTTTATTTGTTGTTTCAATAGATTGGGTTTTTTTTTCAATTTTATCATTTGAATTTCAAATTTTCAATTTCTCTGTTTTTTAAAATTAATTTTTTTATTTTTTCTTTTTAGTTGTGTGAGCAATTCATTGGTCTGTTCTTTCTCCTCTGATCATGTGATCATTTGGATGTTTTGGTTCTTAATATGATTATGTTGACTTTTCCTAAGGGAACATCCTTACATCTCTAGAATAAATCTTACTTGATCATAATGAATGATTTCTTGGATAAATTATTGTAGTCTGTTTGACAGGATTTAGTTTAAGATATTTGAGTTGTTCATTAATTATATTGGCCTATTTGCTGTTCATGTTTTATCTTTCCTTAGTTTAGGTATTAGGACTATTATTAGTCTCATAAAAGGATTCCAGCAGGGTTCTTTCTCAATTTTTGAAAGTAATTTATGAAGTATGGCTACTAGCTGTTCTCTAAAAGTGTGATAAATTCTCTGGTGGATCTGTTAGGACTGGGCACTGTGCTAAGTTTTGGGAATAGAAATATAAAAAATAAAGACAGTTCCTACCCTTAAGGAGCTTATATTTTTATAGGAAAGACCCCACATAGAAAGAAGCTGAAAAGATGGGGATTGGGGAGGGCAGAAGAGAAGATACCTGTGCTGTGGTGAGTTGGAAGGCCAGAGCAGCTGGTCTGGGGGCCCTTTTTAAGTGGAGGTTCTGGGAGAAACCCTCTACCCTCCAGGAGAGTTCCAGGACTGAAATGATCTTCCAAGATGGAGAAGTTTCTGGGGCATAATGGAGAAGTCCAGAGGAAGGCAACACAGTGGGAAATGAAAAAGGTATATTATATACCATCTCACCATGCCAGGCCTCCTGCCTGTTTTCTTCCTTCTGAGGGAAGAGGAGAAACACCATTCCATTGCCCATGAGACTCTTGCATTTATGGTGAGGAGAGAACATCGCTCTAACTTCCGACACTGCTCTTCATCTATACCATGACTTCAACTCTCTCTGTTTCTGTGCTCTTTCCTAGTCTGTCTCGCCTGCTCTAGGCACTCACTCCTGTTTTCCCCGTTTTGACTCCTTAGTGAACCAGTTAATTTCTATGCTGTCTTGTTCTCTTGAATCCCTGGCCCCCCTTTTGCTAATTACATCCTGCCAGGCCTTAACCTTGCATGATGCCCCCTCTCCTTTGCCTTCACTCCTACACACACACGCACACGCACACGCACACGCACACACACACACACACACACGCGAAAACCATACAATCATGTTACACAACCTTAACTGTGCCCTCACTGCTGCTCGGCAATCCTTCTACACTTCCCTTATTGACTCCCTATCCCAGTCACTACAGCAAACCTTTTCCAAATATTTTTTTCCCTCCTCAAACTTATCATGGTTCCTTCTCCCTCCACCCTCTTACCTGAGAACCTTGCCTCATATTTTACTGAAAAAAATTAAGGCAATTTGCTGAGAACTCCTTCTTCAGTCATCCCCATCCATCTCACATAATTGCTGTCTTCTCTCTAGATTCCCACTCTATCCTATCTTCTCTAGCAAAATGCTCCTTCTGTTTTTCCCCATTCTTTCCCTTTCTATTGGCTGCTTTCCTACTGCCTTCAGATATGTCTCCCCCATCTTCAGAAAATGCTTACTTCATCTGTCTGTTCTTGCTAGTTATTCCATCTCTTTGCTTCCTTTTATGGCTGACTCCTTGAGAAGCAATACTTGCTTGCATTTCCTTTGTTCTTGTTTGCTTCTTAAATCTTTACAGTATGGCTTCCAGCATCATCATTCAAATGAAATTGCTCTCTCCAGAGTTACTATGATTCCTCATGTGCCATTTTAAAGGCCTTTTTGTAATTGTCATCTTTCTTGACCTTTCTCCAGCCTTTCACCCTCTTTTCCTTGATACTCTCGTTTCTAGATTTCGGGACCTCTGCTCTCTCTTGGGGCACCTACCTGAGAGCTCCTTCTCAGCCTTCTTTGCTGGGCCTTCCTTCAGGTATCCCACAGGGTCATTTCTCCTCTCTATATTATTTCACTTGGAGTAATCCGTCTTCCACAAGTCAGATGGATTTCATTGTCTGTTTGCTGATGATTCTCAGGTCCACTTATCTAGCCTTAACTTGTCTGCTGACTTTCAGACTTGCATCTGCAACTGCCTATTTGGCTTCTCTAAACGGATGTCCCTAATTCCACCATGTCCCAAGCTGATTATCTTTCCTCCCAAGGCTTCCCCTCTTCCTAACCATTCTCTCAGTCACTACCCAGGTGCAGGCTCTCATTGCCTCACTTCTGGACTATTGCAGTAGCCTTCTGATTGGTCCCCTTGCTTCTAGTCTCTCTACTCCTCCACTCTATCCTCCATTCAGCTGTCAGAGTGATCTTCCTAAGGCATAGTTCTGACCCTGACATCCCCCTTTTCAACAAACTCCAGTGACTCCCTGTCATTTCCAGGATCAAATATAAATGTTCTTTTTTTGGCATTCAAAGCCCAGCCTACCTTTCCAGTCTTCTTAGACTTTACACTTCCCACATTCTCTGCCATCTATTTTTTCATTGCATTGTATACTCCATCTCCAGATATTTTAATGCAAGAACTTGATGTGTCCATTTTGGGAGGATTTTTTACAAAACCTTTTGGTAAAACAAAATGACCCTTTGCAGGCTTTTAAACAAGGAAAACCTTAATTCACTTACCGAGTAAGGACATTAAGCCAAATATAAAACGAGGCAATATAATGTTTACCTGATGTTTTTTGCTTGTGTCTCTGAAGCTGTCTTATACAAATGCCAGTGAAGAGTTTTCCCTCCTGTTGGGTAGCTTGACCAAATTCTCCTGGTCATGGCTATCACCGAATGTGGATTTATCATGGAGCCTCAAAATTCTACAGTTACCTTAGTGAAATAAACAAGGTGAAAAACAAATCATGTGATATGAGCAGCTTTTGACAGAACTGGGCATGTTTTTTAGCCTGGGAAGAGAAGACAGACTTTAGGGAACATGATAACTGTCTTGAATTAGAACTATCTAAAAAGGGAAAAGTCTTCAGAGGGAAGTAAGTTCTGCTTTCAAGCAGGGACTACATAATACTTTTTGTCATAGATATTATAGGCCATGTTCTTGTCAAGATCTGAAGACCCTTCTAGATTTAAGATAATGTGATTCAGTGAAACTTTGAAGTTTTCTTTTTTGCAGAGAAAGGGAGGTCTAGTAACATTGTAGTGACTGTAGATAGGTAGCAACTTAAGATGATTCCTTTTATTTTTATCATTGCTTTATCAGTTTTTGAGAGCTCTCTGCTTGGACTACTTGAAGAAATGTGAAAGCCCAACATTTCAGTTATTGGTTTCCTCTGTTATATTCACTTTTAGGTGTCTTTCTAGTTGTGAAGAGGAAAGGGAAATAGTGACAGTGCAGAGTAGACCTTATGTTAGACATTTGTGGGATTTGCATGAAGTTTGAGCAAGGAACCATCAGGACTAAGTCAGTATAGTTGGTAAATTATAAGGGAAAAGTATCTTTTAATCAGTCTTTTTTCTTCTAGATACCAACAAGTTCAAAAGTCTGATAATAATTAGCTACTCCAAAAGGTGTGCATTTAGTTGACCTTTGTGAGACTGATTCTGAAAGTATTACTTTACTGCTTTTTAATTTGACCAAAGCTAATTTACTTTATAGTATCACTTTTTTTTTTTCTCCTTGCATCTCCAACTTCTCACACATACAGTGGGGAAAAAAAATTAACCTAGAATACTGTTAGTGATTAAATAGTGAATCCCCCAGTTTCCCTCCCTGTCTTGGAATAGCAAGTGAGTTGCTAGCAAAAGTTTATCTAAGCAGTGGGTCTTGTTTATTTTTAGTAGGGAAGTCTAAGCTGCTTGTCTGGATGGACCCTGCTTAGTAAAGGCTTATTTCTGTCTTTGAATAATAATAGTTCTTTTCTCTGTTTACTTACCTCCAGATTTGGGAGATTTGTCATCTCTTCCAGTTCGCTTCCAGTGCTTTGACGATGAGTTGTAGTCCCCAAATCAGGTGGTGCTTAAGCTTCAAATTGTATTTGTGTGTGGATTTAAATGAATTAACAGGAAACTCTAGGTGTGAATGCCACTTTAAAATGTTGTAAATTGTTGGTCATCATCTGGCACTATCTCATGCTTTACTCCAGTCTCTGAGGAAGAGGTGGCACTTCGCCTTAGTAAAGCCAGGTACCTTTGATCTCTCATCATCTTAAGTGTGGTCAGTTGAAATAGCCTCCTAATTAGTGTCTCCCCATTCCAATCCATCCTCCCCATAGTAGCCAAGGGATTTTCTTAAACTATGAGTCTGACCATGTCACCTCTATTTAATAAAACCACAGCAGCATCCTGTTACTTCCATTATCAGATATAAACTCTTTGTTTTGCCTTTACTCCGTCCTACTTGACTTAACTTTACCCTAGCTGTAGAAAATGGCATAGTTGAAATTTGAACCCAGGTTCTCTGGATTACAAATCCATTGTACCACAGTTCTTCACAGCTTACCTCTGTCTTGTCTTTCTAGTCTTATATTTGTTTAGTTGCACACACTCTTTTGTTCAGTCCCCTTCCTCCTATATGATTTTGCAATTCTTAACACACACTTTGTCCCTCTTTTCCTCTTACACCTGTGTTTCTGTCACCTTGATTTTGCTTGGCTTTCTCCCATGTGTGGAATGCATTCTATCCTCACCTCTCCCTTTTAGACTCCGCCTTTCCTTCAAAATTCTGTTCAGGAGCTGTTAGGTTTTTCTTACCCTTCCAGCTACTAGCTAACCTCATCTCCCCTTAAAATCCCCTTGTATGTATTTTGCATGTGCTTATTTGTGTACCTGTATTTTTTCAGGGATAGTATTTAAGTTCTTTGAAAGAAGATATGTTTCTTTTTTCCCCTTTTATTTTTCAATTAACAGGGATTGTTTTTCTCCTCCCCCCCATTGGGGGAAACCGCAAATGTTCATGCCAAAGAAACAAATTCCCTCATTATTCATCTTCAGAAAAGTAATTTGACATTTTGACATCTTGAGTTCATCACCTTGGTCTGAGGGTGAGTTAGCATAGTTCATCTTTGATCTTCTAGAATCATAGTTGGTCTTTGTATTGATTAATGGTCGTAAGTCTTTCTAAGATGTTTTCCTTATAATATTATTATATGAATTGTTTTCCTGTATCTGCTCACCTTACTCTGCATTTAGTTATAGAAGTCTTACCATAATTCTCTGAAACTGTCCCTTTCATCATTTAGCATTAATGTATAAATGCATATAAAAATGTATAAAGTAATAATATTACTTTACCTTCACATAGTTTGTTTAGCTATCCCCAATTTTATGGGCATCCTTATAGTTTCTAGTTGTTTGCCACCATAGAAAGAGTTGTTGTGTATATATATGTATGTATGAGTCCCTTTTCTTGTTTGATCTCTTTGTGATATAAACCTAGTAATAGTATTTGCTGGGTCACAAAGTATACACAGTATCGTCACTTTGGGGACATGTCCAGATTCCTTTCATAATGGCCATACTAATTCACAGCTCCGCCAGCTCACCAGTGTATTAATGTGAAAAGGGATTGTTTGACTTGTGTCCCCAGAATTGAGCACTGTGCCTGGGACACTAAGCAGACACTTAGTTCCTGTTGGATATTGATTGACCAACTTCCCCATCCTGCTCTCTTTTTTTTATTCTGGATCTGTGATTTCACTGTGGATTGGGATCTCCCTCCATCAATGTAAATGGTCATTTTTCTACAATTTACAGTTTTAGAGAGTCACCTAGCAGTACTCTGATGTTAACAAGAATAGTTTTCCCTTCTATTGCTATGTATGTAACTGAGTGGGTAAGAATTTCACAGATAATGAAGTTTGTGAAGGACCAGTTTCTTCCTAACTTCTTGTTTATGCCCTGAAGACTCACTTTCAATATTGCCTTACTCATGGAGCTTTTCCTGATTCCCACCTCCTCAAACCTTACATACTCATAGCACTTTGTTTATACCTTTCTTATTACTGCTTGTGTTCTGATTACTGATCACTTGTTTTACAATCATCTTCCTTGGAGAAGAGATTTTTTTTTGCTTAATATTTCCCAAGTTTTGAAGAAGGATCAGGGCAGGTAATGAATTAACCATGGAAAAATATTAGAAACAATAGGATGCAATGGATAAAAAGCCCACTTATATTTGGTGTCAGGAAACTTGGTTAAAGTTCTGGGTTCTGATTCTCATTAGCAGTCTGACTGTGGATAGACAATTTAATCTCTCAAACTGTTTCCTTATCTGTAAAAAAGGGAATATTATACTATCTCATTAAGTTGTTTTAAGGGAAGTGCTTTATAAATTTTAAAGCATTATATAATTAGGAGTTGTCATTAGGGTGAGTACTGACTAATAAATAAAGGGAAAAAGTTCCAGGTAGTGATTCCTTTTCAGACTTTTACCTCTTGCTCTTCAAAGTTTTCGATTAACCCTCACAGTTTCCAAAGTTTCAGGGTTTCTCCATCTCGAGTCTAGGAAGCCAGATGTAAAAATCTCAAAGAAAAAGTTAATTTTGATATATCTAAGTTTGAAAAATGTCATACAGCATTTTGGGGGAAAGGGGGAAAAGTCACATGAAATTATATAATGTTACGATCAAAGAACAATTTTGCTTCAAGTGATATGTAAGTTAATAGTCACTTAATCCTTTTCTTAAGTGGCAGAATTAGAGAAACCACAGACATTTTCAGCATGACAATGTAGTTGTATTTGTTCTGTGTCTTTTCTAGTAACTGAGTCCTTCTCTGTCCTCCCCAGTGATTGAGCCTTGGCCTATTTCAAAAATAACTAGAACATGAGGGAGGATGTATGCACAGGAACTGAAACTACATATCCTTGTGTTTCTAGGAGGACATTAAAGCTTTAAAAATGTCACTTAATTCTCTGCTGATGAAAACTAGTTAAATATATTTTTCTTAATTATTTATCAAGAGGGTAGGTTGAAAATATCATAGTTTTTCACTGTTTGTTAGACCAACTTTGCAAAGCATCATTTGGAGCTTAGTGGACCCCATCTATGGGGGAGTCATTTACTAAGATATAAAGAAGTAATTTTAAGACAATCATTCAAAATGATGTTTGAACATTGTCATTTTGAGTCTGTAAAATGGGGTAAGTGTATAAGTAAGGGACAAGTGTGTAAGTAAAATGGGACAAGCATATTACCCATATGTGTGTGTGTACATACGTATGTATATCTTTGGCTTCCTTAAACAGCTGCCTCCTTTCGTAGAACACAGTATCCTTTCTTTGGCCTTGCATATTCACTTCAAAGAAAGACCTTTCCGGTGAGTTGGTTGTGCTCGTCTGAGGAAGAGAATCTCACCCTTTATAGTGAAGATAGACTATTATTAAGGATTGTTTAACCTGGCTATTCAGTGCCATAACTCTTGTCTGACTTAATAGGTGTTTACTTTTACTACATTATAGTAAGTGATTTCAGTTCTAGTGTGTGAAAACATATAGCCCTTTATAAATATTTGTAATTAATATCTTACAAGTCATTAAACTATTCATCTGTTTTTAATAGCCAGTATTTTCCTTGGTGTGATAATGATTATGTGAAAGATAAAGAACTACTATCCTTAGGATTTTTCTGTCATTTTATTTCACATTTGTTTTTACACTTTGAAATTAAAAAAAAGTTTCAAAAGTCTTTAATCCTTTAGAAGCATAGTACTTTGAAAACAGATTAGCTATTAAGAGTTTCTTATGTTTAGAATTTCTTCTGGGTAGACTGACACTTGTTACCAGTTTTTAATTCAGAAATTCTTTTCAATTAAGTTGAATGTAGTAAATCCTTACAACTCTAAAGAAGTCATTAGTTATTTCTGCATTCTGTTGGTAAGGCAAGATCCTTAATCAAACTGCTAGGCATCTTCAGGGAAGTATCAGAAAACACTGAATCTTTACTATCAGCACAGATTTTCTTCAATGCTGATTAAAAAGGAAAGTTTAGAACTTAAACTCTGAAAACAGATTGTTCACTTTAAAATGTATACTTTTAAAAATAATACCTAGAATGTATAAATGTTGAATAAGGACTAGGCCATCAGAATTGACCTACCTCACTTTCTTTTCGGAAATAGTTTGTAAATTACAGAGAAGAGGGTCAAGGACATCTATTTTTAAAATATTTCTTGATTATATACAGTCAATCACTTAAACAGAGTCAGCATGCATTTTTTAAGCACTTATGGGTTACTGTGTACCAGGCAATGAATTATTCCAAGCATTGGAGCATAACAAAGAAAGTAAAAAAAAAACAGTCTCTGCCCACAGTGAATGTACACTGTAATGCTTATATCCAGAGGAGATAAAAGTTTTCTGAAAGACGTCACTAGTGGCTGAGGGGACTGAGAAAGGTCTCTTGCAGAAGGAGGGATTTGAGCTCAGTCTTGAAGGAAGCCAGAGAAGCCAGGGGGCAGAGGGAAGGGGGTAGAACATTCTAAACCCAAGGGACAGCTTTACAAATATAGGAGATGGATTATAGTGTTTAGGAACTGCAAGTAGGCTGATGTGTGGAGGGGAAAAATGGGAAGGGGGCAGGTTATGAAGAACTTTAAATGTCACATAGAGGACACTATAAAGATCCTAAGGGATCCAGTAGGGAGCTGCTGGAACTCCTTGAGAAGAGGGCAGGGTATGGATGACATATACCTAAGCTTTAGGAGAAATTACCTTGACAACTGAATGCAAGATGAATTAGCATGAGGAAAAATTTGGACAGGGAGACCAGTTAGAAGACTTGTAGTAATCCAAGGGGAAAGTAAGAAATTTTATAAAAGTTTTCCATTTTGTTTAAGTACTAAGTTTTAACATTTTAGTAGTGTTTTTCCTTTTGTAGTATTGCCACCCTTTGAAATTAGGTAAGATTGAACTTTTCCATTCTTTATTATTATCTCATTCTTCTATATACACTTTATATTTTTTAATGTTTATTTTATTTTCCTCAATTACACTTTAACAAAAAAATTTTGACATTTTTTAAAATCACTTTAACAAAAAAAATTTTGACATTTTTTAAAATTTTGAGTTTCAAATTCTCCCCTTTCCATACCCCACTCCTTGAGGAGGCAAGCAATTTTGATAAAGCTTATACATGTGCAGTCATACAAAACATTTCCACATTAGTTGTGTTGCAAAAGAAAACATAGAACCCCAAAACAAAAGATAATTAAAGAAAGTTAAAAAAAAGCTTCAGTCTACATTCAGATTCCATCAGTTCTTTCTCTAGAGATGGATATAATTTTTCATGGTAAACCCCTCAGAACTGTCTTAGATCATTATGTTGCTGGGCACAGCTAAGTCATTCACAGTTGGTCAATGTACTGTTGCTGTTAGTGTGTATAATATTCTCATGGTTCTGCTCATTTCACTTTGCATCAGTTCATGTAAGTCCAGGTTTTTCTGAGAGCATCCTGCTTGTTGCTTATATAGCACAATAGTATTCCATCATAATCATATACAATAACCTGTTTGGCCATTCCCCAGTTGATGAGCATGCCCTCTGTTTCCAGTTTCCAGTCCTTTGCCACCTCTATACCTATAGGTTCTTTTTTTTATCTTTTGGGGTACATTAATGATATTACAGGGTCAAAGAGTATGCACCGTTTTATAGCCCTTTGGGCCTAGTTCCAAACTGCTCTCCAGAATGGTTGGGTCACTTCACAACTACACCAACAGTGCATTAGTGTCCCTATTTTTTCACATCACTTCCAGCATTTGTCATTTTTCTTTTTTGTCTTGTTAGCTAATCTGATAAGTTGTGAGGTTGTTTTGATTTTCATTTGATATTAGAGCATTTTTTCACATGACTATAAATAACTGATTTCTTCTTCTGAAAACTGTCTGTTCACAGCCTTTGACCATTTGTCAGTTGATGAATGGCTGATATTCTTATAAATTTGACTCATTTCTCTTTATGGTTGAGAAATGAGGCCCTTTTCAGAGAAACTTGCTGTAAAATTTTTCCCCATTTCCTTCCATTCTTGGCTGCGTGGGCTTTGTTTGTGCAAAAACCTTTTAATTTGGTGTAATCAAAATTATCCATTTTGTATCCTGTAATGCTGTCTCTTGTTTGGTCATAAATTCTTCCATTCTCCATCAATATGACAGGTAAAATATTCCATGCTCCCCTCATTTGCTTTTGGTGCCAGTCTTTATGTCTAAATCATGTACCCATTTTGACCTTATCTTGATATACGGTATGAGAATTATATACATTGTAAAAAAAAAATGGTCCTAAAGATTCTTTCTTACTATATTACTTACTTTTTCTTTAACTGAGGTGACCATCACATAGTAAACAAGTAGTTCTTTTTTTTTTTTTTCACTTTGATCATAAAATTAGAGATGTGTTCCCATGGAGAGAATCTTTTATTAGACTGAGTAAAATAGGGACAGTTGTGATGGCCAAGTCTTTATTGTGTGGGGCCTGATAGTAGCATGGTGGTGATGACATGCTACTGTTTATTGCATGTTCAAAACCTTTTGGTGACTTGGAACATTTAATTTGATTTTGTAGATCTTCTTTTTGCTGTGACCTATCCCTTCCCTTCATCAGATTGTAGGAATTGAAACACTACTTAATTAGTTTTATTAAGTTTAAAATTTTTTTTTCTTTTTTTTATTAAATTTATTTATTTAACTTTTTACATTCATTTTCACAAAACTTTGGGTTCCAAATTTTCTCCCCATTTATATCCTCCCCCCACCCCAATACACCTAGCATTCTAATTTTCCCTATCACCAATCTGCCCTCTCTTCTATCATCCCTCCCTTCTCTTGTCCCTATCTTCTCTTTTGTCCTGTAGGGCCAGATGACTTTCTGTTCCCCATTAACTGTATTTCTTATTTCCTAGTAGCAAGAACAATACTAAACAGATGTTCCTAAAACTTTAAGTTCCAAATTCTCCCCATCCCTCCCTCCCCACCCATTCCCTTTGGGAAGGCAGGCAATTCAATATAGGCCCTATCTGTGTAGTTGTGCAAATGACTTCCATAATAGTTGTGTTGTGTAAGACTAACTATATTTCCCTCCATCCTATCCTGTCCCCCATTGTTTCTATTCTGTCTTTTGATCCTGTCCCTCCCCAAGAGTGTTGACTTCAGATTGCTCCCTCCTCCCATTGCCCTCCCTTCCATCATCCCCCCCCCCCACCCTGCTTATCTCCTTCTCCCCCACTTTCCTGTATTGTAAGATAGGTTTTCATACCAAAATGAGTGTGCATTTTATTCCTTCCTTTAGTCAAATGTGATGAGGGTAAACTTCTTGTTTTTTTCTCTGCTGTCCTCTTTTTCCCTCCACTAAAAAGTCTCCTGCTTGCCTCCTGAATGAGAGATAATTTACTCCATTCCATTTCACCCTCTCTCCTCCCACTACATTTCTCTCTCACCATTTACCTCAATTTCTTTATGGTCCCATCCTATTCAATTCACTCTGTGCTCTCTGTCTCTGTATGTGTGTGCATGTGTGTATGTGTGCGTGCACGTGTGTACATGTGTGTTTGCATGTGTGTATGTGTGTGTGTGGTCCCACCAACTACCCAGACACTGAAAAGTTTTAAGAGTTACAAATATTGTCTTTCCATGTAGGAATGTAAACAGTTCACCTTCGGTAAGTCCCTTAAGACTTCTCTTTGCTGTTTACTTTTTCATGCTTCTTCTCATTCTTGTGTTTGAAAGTCACATTTTCTTTTCAGCTCTGGTCTTTTCATCAAGAATGCTTGAAAGTCCTCTGTTTCATTGAAAGACCATATTATCCCCTGAAGTATTATACTCAGTTTTGCTGGGTAGGTGATTCTTGGTTTGAGTCCTAGTTCCTTTGACTTCTGGAATATCCTATTCCACGCCCTTCGATCCCTTAATGTAGAAGCTGCTGGATCTTGTGTTATCCTGATTATATTTCCACAATACTGGAATTGTTTCTTTCTAGCTGCTTGCAAGATTTTCTCCTTGACCTGAGAATTCTGGAATTTGGCCACGATGTTCCTAGGAGTTTCTCTTTTTGGATCTCTTTCAGGCGGTGATCGATAGATTCCTTCAATACTTATTTTGCCCTCTGGTTCTAGAATCTCAGGGTAGTTTTCCTTGATAATTTCATGAAAGATGATGTCTAGGTTCTTTTTTTGATCATGGCTTTCAGGTACTTCCATAATTTTTAAATTGTCTCTCCTGGATCTGTTTTCCAGGTCAGTTGTTTTTCCCATGAGATATTTCACATTCTCTTCCATTTTTTAATTCTTTTGGTTTTGTTTGGTGATTTCTTGGTTTCTCAGAAAGTCATTAGCCTCCATCTGTTCCATTCTAATTTTGAGAGAACTATTCTCTTCAGTGATCTTTTGAACCTCTTTTTCCATTTGTCTAATTCTGCTTTTGAAAGCATTCTTCTCCTCATTGGCTTTTTGAACCTCTTTTGCCAACTGAGTGAGCCTATTTTTTCAAGGTGTTATTTTCTTCAGCATTTTTTTGGGTGTCCTTTAGCAAGGTAGTGACCCGTTTTTCATGCTTTTCTTGCATCTCTCTCATTTCTCTTCCCAATTTTTCCTCCACCTGTCTAACTTGATTTTCAAAATCCTTTTTGAGCTCTTTCATGGCCTGAGCCCACCGGACATCCACCTCGGATGTCTGGAGTGGCCCCGACCTCTGCATCTTTCCCAGATGGCAAGCATTGTACTTCCTCATCAGAAATGAAAGGAGGAAGAAACATCTCTTCCCCAAGAAAGTAGCTCTCTATGGTCTTATTTTTCTTCCTTTTTCTGGGCATTTTCCCAGCCAGTTACTTGACTTCTGAGATTCCTCTGCACCCCCACCTAAATCTGCCCAGCTAGTGCTTGGGGTCTGAGATTCAAATGCTGCTTCCCAGCCTCAGGGCTTTCAGGGGTGGGCGTGGCTGCTATTCAATGTGAGCTTAAGTTCTGGTGCTCAGGTGGGGGCAGGGCAGCCTCCCAGGCTCAGTTTCCTCAGAGGCTTTATGCGGAGACCTTCAGTAATGGCTCTGAGCTCCTGTCTGCTCCGGGAGTCCCGGGCTGTCGCTGCCTCCCGAGGGGGCCCAAGCCACGGAGACACCCCGCTTCCCTCTTGGACAGCCCAGAAGTCTCTCTCACTGACCTGGAGCGCCTGTGGGCGGAGGGACCTTCGCGGCTGCCCGAGATTCCGTCCCTGAAGCCTGCTTGGATCTGCTCCTCTGGGGTCATGCGGCCAGGGCAGCACAGGGGTTGGCTCCGCTGTCCAGTGCGCTACGGACCTCTGGGGTCGGATTTTCAGGGCTCTCTGGAACGGAATTCTCTTCCACTGTGTTTCTGCATGGCTTGCCCTGGTCCAGAATTTGTGGGGAGTTCTTTTTACAGAAAATATATGGGTGTGGGTTCGGAGCTAGCATACGTGAGTCTTTCTACTCTGCCATCTTGGCTCCTCCACTTAAGTTTAAAATTTTATAAAATTAGTGTTTCAGATCTGAGCATCTTTATAAGAGTCAGAAAATAGCCTCAGGGAGGGTCATCTACTTGAGTAGGTAGGTGACTTTGTTAAGACCAAGAACATAGTTGACATACTTAGTCTCAGCTTTCTCCTTGATACCTTATGCTCAGTAAGCCTTAACTGGAGAAGACCAAAGTATTTTAAAGTATAAATTTCAGTTGGTTCACTTTGGCTTCTGGATTCAAGCACATGGTCTTTGGTATAAGCTACTCAGTTAAGACATTTATGTTGATTTCGTTTACATACAGGAAATGATAAATATGAAGAAAGATACTGCTCTCTCTTTGACTTGAAAACCATGTTTGGTTCTATTTAGGAGGAATGATAATGAATTTTGGCCTAGGCATAAATAACAGTAGTCTTAAACTGCTTCCATAGTAGATGCCAAATTTTTATATCCTGGTGTTATTTTTTTGGTGATATATTTTGAATAGAGTTTAGAACAGTTTTCTCTGTGAGCATCTCAAATAACTTTACATTCCCACTATATTTGGTTCTATTTCTGTTTGTAGAATATATGACTTGTTATGGTATAGAATTGAGGCTTTGTGAGTAGTATAAATCCATGATGTCAAGTCATAGAAATTCATATTGCCTTAGTATACTACTAATTAACATTATCTACATTGTATTATATTTTTATTTATTTTGTCAAACCTTTCCCAATTGTATTTTAACTTGGTTCAGTCCTAGAGAATTTAGCTGAATTTGACACCTTGGGTGTACGTTTTTCATATATATCTATATCTATATTTATATATGTGTATAGCTTGTTCAACAATATGCATTGACAATGAATTGTGAAGTTCATGGCGATGTCACATTTCAAAGATCTTTTGGTTCGTTTCTTGTATTTTGGTGCTTTCATAAGTTCCATCAGCACATCCAATGTTATGTATTTGTTTTCACCTGTTACTGTTGTTCTGTGAAGTGATGTCTGCTTGTTCTAGAAGCATTTTTGTAGGTTCCTTACCTATTTATCATGCTCCCTAAGAATATCAATTAATCATCATCAGTTTTAGGGAGGAAGAGTTAAGCTTTCAGTAGTTGCCTTAAATTGATCAGTCATGTGTTTTATTAATATTGTTCAGCTTTTGTTCATCTTGGCTTCAGGACTGGGTCACTATCTTGTTTATGCTGAAAGTGCAGCATCGACTTATGGCCTGATCCCACCCACAGTCAGTCAGCACAGAAACTTTCACCTTCTCCATTTTTCTTATCTGGGTCAGTTCACTCCTCTTTGGGCAGCCTTATCTCCTCCTCCCCTTTATCCCCTCTTTTCTCTCCCAAGAGCTCACCATATTGGAACAGGACTGAGTGCAGACAGTCAATCATCTTTCATCCTCCTGCACATCATAACTCTGAAACTCAAGGAATCACTTGAGCGTCAACCTCCCCAGGAGCTGAAACTTTAATAGGCTACAATTCCTACCTTATTCATGTTTTTATGTGGCCATTTTCTAAATTAGTTATGGTCTATTTTTGCAATTCCAAAAGTATACATTAAGACTGGTATTGTATAGGTGCTAACTGCTACAAATATGGTCTTCTTACCTCACTTTTAAAATACAACTCAAATGTAAGCCCTTTCAGGAAGCCTTCTCTGATCTTACCCTACCCCAAGTTGATAATGACCTTTCTCCTGTTGTATCATATAGTGACTTGTACCTGTCTTTTGTGTTTTTCTGTATTAAAGTCCTTTGTTGCAACAGGGAGATGTTTGCTGTAGGTGGAACTTAACTGTTATAAAATTGTGCCCTGATTGTGCTTTTTCATTCATTTTGTGTTATAATTTTCCGAATGTAGGGCAGTCCTAGATAGCGTATTTTGTATTTTTCTTTAAAAACCAGTTTGGTGGTGTGTATTAAAAAAAATTTATTCTCTATATGAAAATAAAATCTCCTTGACTCATCCTATGTGTCTTTTGCTTCCCTAAATTCTTAGTGTATGTCATTTTTGCTGAAATATAGTGTATTAGTGACAAGGTTTGTTTCTTATTACCATTACTGGTGAGATCACCATCCTTAACTGACACACTCATGGTTGGCTGCTGGGAACAACCTTGGACACGAGGGAGAATAGTTAGAGCCTCACCTAAGCCTAGAGGGAAAACATCAAATAGGGAAGTACTGTAAACTTGTTAACCCTGTTGGTTGTCTGTACATTCAAAGCTTCATCATAATCACATGGATCTGATCTCTGAGGAGAGAGAATATATGAGTAAAGTTCTCTTCTACCACATGGCTTAGGGCTGCAGGGTACCATAGAATCTCCAGGATAAAGAAAGACATTTCAAGTCTTGTTCAGAACTGTACAATTTAGCTGTCCCAGTTAAGTGGGTGTGGTTATTCATTGTTCTGTCTCCATGGAAGGGGATTGTCTGACTTTGACCTAGTAATGCATACCAAGCTTTAGAGTTAGATACTTGTTTATACATCTAACTCCAAACCCTCCATTTACAAAACTTTATCCCATTTCTTTTAATTTTATCTTCCTTGGAAATGAACAGATGATCATAAACCTCATAATAAACCTTTGAATTTTTTGAAGAATATCTTCGTCCTGTTACATCAGACCATCTCTTATCTTGGTTAATTTGTTCTAGTTCCCTTAATCTTTCCTCAGGATAGTTTGTTAGCCCTTTACTAATTTCTTCCTCTCTGTTAGATATTCTTCTCAGTTTTCTTTTGCTTGATGTTTGGGTGTGTCACAGAATTACTACGTCTAGTGTATAATTCAGTTGTATATCTTATGATTTGTGATATTTTCCATGATTTATTTTGATAGACTGTAAGGGATATTTTTTGACTCTTACTGATTAAGTTCCTAATGATCTCTTAATTGCCAAATCTGATGGCCTTTTCTTAATCCTTCTCTAATGACACTGTCCTTGATACTTCCTCATCTTTAGGTTTTTGCAGCACTACTTTCTCCTGTTCTCCTTCTACTTATCTAAGCCCTCCTCTGTCTCCTTTGCTGGATATTTATCCATATCATGCCCACTAGCACTGGGGTTCCCCCCAAGAGTCCTTCCTGGGCCTCTCTTTTCTCCTATATACTTGTTTACTTGGGGATTTCTCATGGTTGCAGCTGACCTTCTGCAGATGACTCTCAGATCTATTGTCTAGCCCTCCCTTATCTTTCTGCGGCTCTCAGTTCCACATCTGCAGCTGCCTATGGGACATCTCAAACTGGATGCTTTGTAGACATCTTAAACTGACCATGTCCAAAACTGAGCTCATTATCTTTCTCCCCAAACCCTCCCTTCTTCCTAACTTCCTTATTCATGTTTAGGTTCCACCATCCTTTTAGTCAACGAGCCTTGAAACCTAGATGTCATCCTTGACTTATTCTCTCCCTTCTCCTGCCCCATGTCCAGTAAGTTGTCAAGCCCTGTTATTTCTACCACTCTACACCCTCTATAAAGTCCTCTGTTTAGGTTTTAAAGACCTTCGTAACCTAGCATTTTCCTACCTTTACAGTCTTCTTAGACCTCTCTCCCAATCACAGCCTCTGGGATCCAAGATCACTGTTCTGCTTACTGTTCCTCTCACACAACAGTCCCATCTCCTACCTCTGGGCATGGATCTCTTTCACTGTGCATCTCTGTCTCCTGGCTTCCCTGGTTTCCCTCCGATCTCAGCTGAAGTGCCACCTCTAAGATTACCTTTCTCATTCCTCCTTAATCTTAGTACTTTTCTGCTGAGACTAATCCCACTTTATCCTGTATGTAGCTTGTTTGTCCATAGTTTGCATGTTGTCTCTTCCATTACACTGTGAGCTCCTTGTCTTTTGTCTTTCTTGTAGACCCAGAACTTAACCCAATGCCTGGCACATAAATAGATGCTTAATAAATGTTAGTTGACAAACTGATTTTGCCCTTGTGTATCTCATAGGCAGATTTGTTAAGATCGTGCTGGTTATATATAACATAGCTCTGGTTATTTGCACAAATTCAGAGCTTTGGCCCAGGAATGTGCTATCTATTTATTGCTTTCTGCTTAAAAGAGTTACTGAACTATTATTACTGTATAGTGGAATGGAGAAAATAGAGGAAAAAGAAAGGGACAGAATAACTGCTTTAAAACTGGGTAGATTTTGCTAGTAATGGGTGTAGAAGCTGCTTTCTACCCATAAAAATGGGACAGATCTGAAATTTAATGAAACTTTAAGCAAAACTTCCTGATTTTTGGAATCAGAAAGTCAGTACCTTGCAGTTCTTGCCTTCAGATTTCTTTGTGAAGAAATTTAAATTCCTTTAAATTTTGGAAATATCTTTTAGGAGAAAAAAGTCAGATAAAATCTTTAAAAGGGAAGGGAATGTGAATTTATTAAGTGCCAGGAACTGTGCTAAGCTCCTTTACAAATATTATCTCATTTGATCCACTCTATGAGGTATGTGTTATCATTATCCCCATTTTACAGTGGAGGGAACTGAGGCATACAAGTTAAGTGACTTGCCCAGTGTCATGCAACTAGTAAATGTCTGAGGCAGAATTTGAACTGAGGTCTTTTGGATTCCAGGCTTAATACTATCCACTGTGTCACTTAGCTGCCCTAGTTGGAGATTAGAATACTGGGAATGTTTAGTGTTGAGTTTTTGTTGTTTAGGGGCCATTATTAATGCAGCTATTTTCAAGAAAACTTAAATGCTATTGTAAATTTAGGTAATAAAATTAGTCCAGCAAAGCACCCACTATTTCTAGGGCAGTGCTTACCTGAAATGCCACTCGATGGGACTGATGTCATGCAATAAAAACTACTTTCTTTGTTTTAAAAGGAAAGATTTGCTCACAGCTTTATTAAGTAGCTGGCCATCTGGGGAATGCTACTTTCTTTAAGAGGCAGTTTCCATTTGCTCCTGAATCAAAGTATTATCTTATACATTAGCAAAAAGAAGTTGGGGGCTGGGGAAGGGGTAAGAGCATCAGGATATCTTTTAGGTCCAGACTTTTCTACAGTGCTTCAGTATATGAGACATCCTGTCATAAAGCAAACTGAAGGAAGCATATAAACTGAAGGGTATTTAAGGGTCACTTAATTTAGGCTAACAGCTGGACAAAATCTTCCTGGTTCAGAGAGTATACAGTTTGTGGGCAAAAGGGAGAAGAGAGCTAGTATTCTGAGATACATGCTTTCTGACTTCAAGTAATAGGAAGGGCACAGTTTTTTTAAAAGAGATACTTCTACCCATACTCGTTTATCAGATTTGAATGAAATCTATTTTTAAAGGAGATTGTGATTTAGAAAGCTGATTCCAAAATCAAGTCTCTGGTTCAAGTCCCCATCCCTGATACATACTGACTTTTTGGCCCCTAGTGCTGATATAAAGGCAAAAGTGGAAAATCTGCTTTCAGAGATTCTACATTTTATTGAATAGACAAGATAGATAAATCAATGAAGGAATAGAGAGAAGGGAGAAAAGGAAAGGAAGATTGGGAGGCAGGGGAGGATAGTACTAGGAACTGGGAAGATCAGGCAAAGTCTCATGTTTATCTCATGATTATCCTGGAGCTGAGTCTTGAAGGAGACTCTGGATTCTGTGAGGCAGAAGTGAGGAGGGAGAACATTCCAGTCATGTTGGACAGCCAATGCAGAAGCATGGAAGTGGGAAATGGAGTGCTACATATGGGGAAAATGGTAAAAGACTAGTTTGATTGAACTATGGGATGCATGAAAGGGAATAATACATTATAGTAATATTGGAAAGGTGTATTGGGGACAGGTTGTAAAGGATTGTAAATGACAAACTGAAGAATTTCTGTTTAATTCTAGAGGTTCTTGAGAAGGGGAGGGCTGTGAGCAGACCCATTCTTTAGGCAAATCAGCAATAATAGTTGAAATTTAAAGAACAGTTAAATGTTTGAGTTTAAGAAGTGATGTGCATAAATTAACTTATTTAATCCTTATAACAACCTTATTAGACAGAGGTGTTATTATCCACTTTCAAACCCACCCCTCCTCCAAACTTCCTATTTCTGTTGTGAAATAGGAAGTTGGAAACCAGTCATCCAGGTTCCCAGCTTTACAGTCATCTTTGCGTGTTCCCATATCCAGTCAGGTGCCAAGTCTTCTCAGTGCTGCCTCCACATTCTCTATCACATCTGTCCCCTTCTCTGTACTAACACAGCCCCTATCCTAATGCATTTCCTCATCACCCCTCACTTGGACTATTGCAGTAGTTTCCTAACTGGTCTACTTGTTTTTCTGGTCTCTCTACTCTCTAATCTGTCTTCCATGCAACTGCTAAAATCTTCCTAAAGCCTAGGTCATGTCACCTGTTGCTTAACAATTTTCTGTGGTTCCCCTACTGTTTCTAGAATAAAATACAAACTCTTCAGCTTTTGGCATTTAATGCTCTGCACAGTGTGACTCCAGCTTAGCTTTCCAAATTTATTGCCTATGGCTCCTTTTGTGCACTCTACTTGCCAGCCAAACTGGCCCCCTTGCTGTTTCCAGAGCTGAGTATGCCAGTTCCTGTGTCTTTGTGTGGAGGTGATGACCCCATGTCAGGCTGTCTTCCTTCTTCCAGTCATCTCTTATACCTACTGTGTGCCAGACATTGTGCTAAGTACTTTACAGATATTTCAGTTGATTTTCACAGCAACCCTGCAAGACAGTATCATTATGCCAGTATGACAGGTGAGGTATGCCAGTATGACAGGTGAGGAAACTGAGGCAGAAAGAGGCTAAGTACTTGTACTAAGTCATAAGGGTCTGCAGATGGATTTGGACTCAAGTTTTCCTGACTTCAGGCCCAGCATTCTGTCTAGTGGTAAAGAGTCTGTGTCCTTTGATCCAGAAATTACTCTGAGTGGCAAGCAAACATTACAAAGAAGTTATTGATAAAAAAGAAAATTCTCATGTACATCAAATGTGGAACAGTGTACATATTGTCAAGTTTGTTTTTTTTAATGTATTTATCAGTTCTGCTAATTTATTTTCTTTCTCTCTTTTTCTTTCAAAAATATTCTTTTTATATAAAATATTCCATGTAGGGGTGGCTCTATGGGAAGGGATATTTGGGGAGGTAGAAAAATTTAAGTGATGTATCAATAAGATCTTTTTTTAAAAAATGAAGTCCATGCAGTTTTGATCATAGAATCAAAGATCTGAAAGGAACATCAGAGTTTTCAGCTTTTCCAACATTCCTGACAAGGAATCCACACTTTTACTTGAAAGGCCTTTGCCTTTCAAAACAATCTTTTCCATTTTTGGATTGCTCTAATTGTTAAAAAGTATTTCTTCCTATTAAGCAGAAATCTATCCCCAATAGCTTCCACTTCTTGATCCTTCTGTTTCCCATATGACCATTCTTCATATATCTTGTTGGTCTGGGGGCCACACTTTATTTTCAAATCTGATTTGTAAAAATCTTGGAATAACTTTTATTAATTGTATTCCTGATACGATAAGGAAAGAAGCTGCAATTTTAGTAAGGAGAAGGGATTATTTTACTTAATTTTGTGCTATTTTTTTCATCATTGACTTAAATGAAGGTACAGACAACAGATTTACCAAATTTGGTTTACAAATTTGTAGATTTCATGAAGCTAATAAGGTTAACCTATACACTGGATAGCCTAATTGAGATACAGAAATATCTTGTCAGGCTATAACAATGAACTCAGTCTTTAAGATGAAATATAATAATTCTGCACTAGCTTCAGAAAAATCAGTTGTACAGAATTCAGGGTGGGGAGGTGGAGCCAAGCTGCTAGGATAAAGGCAGGGACTAATCTGAACTCTTTCAAATTCCCCTCCAAATAACTTTAAAATGACTCTTCAAAATGAATTCTAGAGTGGCAGAACCATCAAACGGGATGAAACAATTTTCCAGCCCAAGATAACTTAGAAGGTCAGCAGGAAAAGTCTGTCTCACTGGGGTGAGAGGGGAGCACAGTCCAACAGAGACAACCCCCAGCAGGCTAGTAGCAGGCTTTGGGGGCAGCGGAATTGGCTGTGATAGCTTCTGGAATTCACAGCCCACAGATGGTAAAAGGGTCAGACTACTGTTGTTCAGAAGGAGATTACCAGTGATCCTTTGCTGGCACTGGGTGCAGAGCTCTGTTTTATTGCCAATATGGAGTTCCAGATTGCAGTCTCAGAGCAAAGAGGAGCACTAATACACTAGAGCTTGTGATCACAGGGGAGCAGGGGAACCCTGGTAATTGTTTCAGGGTGGAAAAGAATGCTGTAACAGAATACAGGCCCGGAGAACAGTGACGCCACCTTGGAAGAATCAAAAATCTTACAGACCTCCAGAACTAGGCCTGAAAACAGTAGCACAAAACAAACAAAAACTCTGAAGCAGCCCAACTTTAACATACAGTAAAAGTCAAGAAATAGGCTGGAAAAATGAGCAAACAACAACGAACCTGCCCATAGAAAGTTATTTACAATGTCAGGGAAGATCAAAACACAAACTCAAAAGAAGACAATAAAATCAACCAGCTTACATGCAAAGCCTCAAAGGAAAATGTGAATTGGGGGAGGCAGAGCCAAGATAATGAAGAAAAGCTAGAAGTTGCCTGAGCACACCCCAGTGTCCCTCATAAACTGTGTTAAATCAAGCCTCTAAATGGATTCTGGAATGACAGAATCTACAAAAATAAGGAATGAAACAGTTTTCCAGTTTAAGATAATTTAGTATGACTTCAGGAAAAGTGTCTCTCATGTGGCTAAAAGGGGAGTATAGTACAGCTCAGATAGTGTCCGGACAAACCAGAGGGAGATTCTTAGCCTCAGCACACATCAGCACCGAGGCCCCTCCATCCTGGCTCAGCAGACCAGTGGCACAGCAGGCCAGCTGTGAGACCTCTCTAGCCCCAGATGCAAATGGGCAGAAATATTAAATATATTCTTTTCAGATCATGATGCAATAAAGATTATGTGTAATAAAAGGCCATGGAAAGATGCACTAAAAATTAATTGGAAACTAAATAATCTAATCCTAAAGAATGAGTAGGTCAGGGAGAGTGGAGCCAAGATGGCAGAGTAAAAGCAGGGACTTGCTTGAGCTCTCTCCCAAACACCTCCAAATACCTTAGGAAAATCATTCTAAAATTCTAGAGCTACAGAATCCACAAAATGATTAAATGAAACAAATCTCCAGGTGAACACAGCCTGAAAGGTTGACAGGAAGTGTCAACCTTCTATTGCAAGGACTGGAAGTGGAGTGGAGTGCAGTCCAGCATAGGCCACCAACACAGACAGGGTCAGAACAGGCCTCAAGGGACTGATAGCTATTGCAGTTTCCAGACTTCTCAATCCACAAACGCCAAAGACATCATAGAAGTTCTGTGGAAAAGCTGTGGGACCTGGGTGAAAGAGGAGTGCATGGTCTAACTGGGGTCTGGCCCCAGCCCCAGGGCAGAGGGGGAAGCAGCAATGATGGCAGCAGCAGCAGCCAGTGGTGACTGCTTCTAAAGCTCTGGGCCAACAGATGGTGGCTGATTGAGTGACAGAAGTCTGGGGCAGTACACCCATCCCTACTGGAAGCAGAGTCCTGTCTTGACAAAGAGCTTAGAAAGTCTAGTATCTGGCTGAGAACATCAGCAAACAGTGTAAAAAAACTCAAACTATAGAATCTTATTTTGGTGACAAAGAAGATCAAAATATACAATGAGAAGACAACAAAGTCAAAGCTACGACATCAAAAGCCTCCAAGAAAAATATGATTTAGTTGCAGGCCATATGAAAAAGCTCAAAAATGATTTTGAAAATCAAGTAAGAGAAGTAAAGGAAAACCTGGGAAGAGCAATGAGAGTGATGCAAGAAAATCATGAAAAATGAATCAACAGCTTGATAAAGGAGACCTAAAAAAATACTGAAGAAAATAACACCTTAAAAAATAGACTGACACAAATGGCAAAAGAGGTTCAAAAAGCCAATGAGGAGAAGAATGCTTTAAAAAGCAGAATTGGCCAAATGGAAAAGGAGGTCCAAAAGCTCACTGAAGAAAATAATTTCCTTCAAAATTAGAATGGAGCAAATGGAAGCTAATGACTATGAGAAATCAAGAAATTATAAAATAGAATCAAAAGAATGAAAAAATAGAAGACAATGTGAAATATCTCATTGGAAAAACCACGGACCTGGAAAATAGATCCAGGAGAGATAATTTAAAAATTATTGGACTACCTGAAAGCCTTGATCAGAAAAAGAACCTACCTATCATCTTTCAAGAAATTATCAAGGAAAACTGCCCTGATTGATATTCTAGAACAAGATAGAAATTGGCGAAATAGAAATTGAAAGAATCCACCAATCACCTCTTAAGAGATCCCCAGAGGAAAACTCCTAGGAATATTTTAGCCTTATTCCAGAGTTCTGAGGCAAAGGAAAAAATATTGCAAGCAGCCAAAAAGAAACAACTTGAGTATTGTGGAAATGCAAGATCTAGCAGCTTCTATATTAGAGGATTGAAGGATGTGGATATGTGATATCCTGGAGATCAGAGGAGCTAGGATTAAAACCAAGAATCACCTGTCCAGCAAAACTGAATGTAATAGTTCAGGGAGAAAAAAATGGAGTTTCAGTGAAATAGAGGACTTTCAAGCATTCTTGCTGAAAAGACTAAGAGCTGAATAGAAAATTTGACTTTCAGATACAAGAATCAGGAGAAGCATGAAAAGGTAAACAGGAAAGAGAAATCAATCATAAGGGACTTATTGAAGTTGAAATGTTTATATTCCTATATGGAAAGATGGTATTTGTAATTTATGAGACTTTTGTTAGTATTAGGGTAGTTGGAAGAAATAAAGAAAGAAAGAAAGAAAGAGAAAGAAAGAAAGAAAGAAAGAAAGATTAAAAGAGGCAAGAGAAAGGTTTCACAATGAAGGGAATGAAGGGGAGGTGAGAGGGAATGAGTAAAGCTTATTCTCATTGGATTTGGCTTAAGGAGGGAATAACATACACACTCATTTGGTATCTAATTACAGGAAAGTAAGGGAGAAGGGGATGGGGGGATGATGGAAAGGAGGGCAGATTGGGGAAGAGGGTAGTCAAAAACAGACACTTGAAAAGGGACAGGGTCAAAGTTGAAAATAGAAGTGTGGGATGGGATAAGATAGGAAATATAGTTAGTCTTTTACAACATGACTGTTATGGAAGTTTTTTGCATAACTACACATGTATAGCCTATATTGAATTGCTTGTCTTCTCAGTGAGGGTGGGTGGGGAGGGAAGAAGGAAGAGAATTTGGAACTCCGAGTTTTAAAAACTAATATTTAATATTGCTTTTACATGCATCTGGGAAATAAGGTATATAGGTAATGGGGTATAGAAATCTGAATTGACCTAAAAGAAAGTAAGGGGGAAGGGTATAAGAACGGTGATGATAAAGGGAGAGCAGACTAGGGAAAGGAGTAATCAGAATGTGTGCCATATGGGGGGAGGGTAGAGACGGGGAGAAAATCTGGAATTCAAAATCTTGTGGAAATGAATGCTGAAAACTAAAAATAATAAAAAAAAAATGAAAAAATAATTACATATCATTAAAAAAAGAATGAGTGGGTCAAACAGCAAATCATAGAAACAGTCATTAATTTCATCAAAGACTATGATAGTAATGAGACAATGTAAACAAAACTTACTGAGTGCAACCAAAGCAGTTATTAGGGGAAATGTTGTATCTCTAAATGCTTGCAGAAATTAAATAGAGTAAGAGGAGATAAATGAATTGAGCATATAACTAAAAAAGCTAGAAAAAGAACAAATTAAAAATCACCAGTTAAATACCTAATTAGAAATTCTGAAAATCGAGAGATTAATGCAATACTGCAAACAGCCAAAAAGAAACAATTCAAACATGGAACCATAGTCACACAAGATTTACCAGCTTCCACATTAAAGGACTGAAGGACTTAGAATATGATATTCTGGAAGGTTAAAGGATCTGGCATTACAACCAAGAATCACCTACCCTGCAAAACAGTATAATTCTTCAGAGGAAAAAAATGGATATCTAATGGAATAGAGGAGTTTCAGGCATTCCTGATGAAAAGACCAGAGCTGAATAGAAAATTTGATTTTCAAATACAAGACTCAGGAGAAGCATAAAAATGTAAACAGGAAAGAGAAGTCATAAGAGATTCAGTAACATTAAATTGTTTACATTTATATGTAGGAAAGTTATACTTGTAACTACTAAGAATATTACCATCATTAGGACAGTTAGGAGTATACATTGACAGAGAACATGGGTGTAAGTTGACTATGATGCGATGATAATCAAAAATATAAAATTAAGGGTTGAGAAAGAGGGATGACTATGATGACATGATGCCTAAAAAAATTAAGGAGTGAGAAAGAGGAAGGCTACACTGGGAAAAGGATAAAGGGAGAGATAGAATGGGTTAAAGAGGCATGAAAGAACATTTACAGTGAAGGGGGGAAAACTGGGGGGTGGGGTTGTGGATATGTGGGAACCTTACTGTCATTGGAATTGCCCAAATGAGGGCATAACATGCATACTCAATTAAATATAGAAATCTGTCTTATCCTGCAGGGAAGTAGGAAAGGAAGGGGGACAGGGGAATTGACAGGAGGGCAGATTGGGGGAACTGGTGGTCAGAAGGAAAACACTTGAGGAGGGACTAGGGTAAAGGAGAGGGAGAGAAAGGACAAATGAGGAAAATAGGATGGAGAGAAATATCGTTAGTAATAGTAACTGAAAAAATCTTTACTACAGGTTTCTCTGATTAAGGCTTCATTTCTCAAGTTATAGAGAACTGAGTCAAATTTGAAAGAATACAAATCATCCCCCAGTTGATAAATGGTTAAAAGGAGATGAACCAGCAGTTTTTAGAGGAAGTAATCAAAGCTATCTATTATCATGTGAAAAAGTTTTCTAAAATCACTATTGTATGGAGAAATGCAGATTAAAACAACTCTGTGTGACTAAAAAGGCAGAAAAGGAAAATGACAAATGCTTGAGGAGATGTGGGGAAAGCATTCTTTTTAAAAATTAATTTGTTTTCAACAGTCACTTCCATATGTTTTAAATTTTCTCCCCTCCCTCCCCAAGACAGCGTGCAGTCTTGTATGGGTTCTACGCATACATTCATATTAAACACATTTTCAATTAGTGATGTTGCATAGAAGAATTAAAATGAATGAGAGAGACCATGATAAAAAACAAAACGTGACAAAAGAGAAAATAGTCTACTTCATTCTGCGAGCTGATTCTGTAGTTCTTTCCTTGGATGTGGATGGCATTTTGCATCGAGTCCTTTGGAAATGTTTTGGGTCCTTGCTTTGCCATGAAGGGCTGTCTTTCAGAAACAGTCCTTGCACACTGTGACTGTTGCTGTGTTCTCCTGGTTCTGCTCATTTTACTCAGCATGAGTTCAGATAAGCCTTTCCAAGTTTTTCTGAAGTCCACCTGTTCATCATTTCTTATAGCACAATAGTATTCCATTACATTCATATACCACAACTTGTTCAGCCATTCCCCAATTGATAGGCATTGCCTCAATTTCCAGTTCTTGGCTACCACAAAAAGAGCTGCTATAAATATTTTTGTACATGTGGGTCCTTTTCCTGTTTTTATGATCTCTTTGGGATACAGCCCTAGAAGTGATATTGGTGGGTCAAAAGGTATGTGCATTTTTATTGTCCTTTGGGCATAGTTCCAAATTGTTCTCCAGATCAGCTTGCAGCTCCACCAAAAATGAATTAGTATTCCAACTCTCTCACATCTTCTCCAACATTTATCATCTTCCTGTTTTGTCATGTTTGCCAATTTGGTAGGTATAATGTAGTACTTCAGAGTTGTTTTGAGGGAAAGCACTCTCTGCGGAATAGTAAACTAATCCATCCACTCTGAAGAGCAATGAGAGATACAGAGAGAGACAGTGACAGAAAACCTATATGTACAAAAAATATTTATAGCATTTCTTTTTTGGTGACAAAGAGTTAGAAATTGAAAGAATGTCCATCACTTGGCGAATGGCAGAACAAATTGTACAATATTTGTGGTGGAATACTGTTGTGCTATAAAAAATGAGAAATAGGATACTTTCAAAAAAACTTGGAAAGATTTACATGAACTGATACAAAGTGAAGTGATCCACAACTATTGTACAGTGATCATCTGTGAATGACTTAGCTTTTCTCAACTATATAATGATCCAAGACATTACCAACAGACTTATGATATCTATCCCCCCGAGAAAGGACTGATGGAGTTTGAATGTAGATCAAAACATACTTTTTTTAAAGCTTTATTTTTCTTGGGATTTTTTCCCCCCACAAGGTGACTAATATGGAAATATATTTTACATGACTGCACATGTATATCAAATTGCTTGCCTTCTCAGGAAGGGAGGGAGATAATTTGAAACACAAAATTTTTTAAAAAATGAATATCAAAATACTATTACATGTAATTGACAAAATAAATAAATAAAAGAGAATGCAGCGGGAGGAACCTTGCCAAAGGGGAATTCTTGTGAAAAGGACGTGGGGCTTTTTGGAAGTCTATAAATTCTGTATAATTCAGCAGTTTGTTGTAACAGTCAAAAACTTGGGCTCCATTAATAGAATAATTGCCCATCAGACCATTGCTGTAGTATTTTTCTCATTTCTGGGTAACATTTTGGGAAATTAGTCAGAAAATATACCTTAATAGCTTTTATATGTGTGTCTGTATGTGTATATATGTGAGAGTATACATATATATAAACACACATCTGTGCATGTGTGGACCCACACATATTGATGTATATGTCTTTATGTACATGTTGTATGTATATGTGTATATATATATATGTATACACACACACACACACACTTGAATTTGAAGATTTTCTACAGGCTAGAACCTAATTGGAAATTTAACTTATGCTTACATTTGTATGTATTATAGATCCATCTTGAATGTAGTCATTTGCATTTTAGCTGCTGTTTCTCACACCAAGGAAATCCTAGAATGATTTCCTGAAAATTTTAAAATGAGCATTTTCCCTTACTTTGTATATAATGGTGCTTTTAACCAAAAAGCACCTTAAGATTCAGCTATTTCTCTGAGACACTTAAAGGAAGTCTTTCTATTTGACACAATAGTTGTGTTGTTAATGCTTTCCTTAGGAATTCTTCATTTATTTATAAGCAAACATTTCCTGAATATTTACTGTGTGCTAAATTACTTTCTCTTTGAAACTTAACAACTAGAAGAGCTTCTGAGCTGAAATCAGTGTCCTGCTTTTTTTTTTAGATCCCATTCTTTCTTGTAGTCCATTGCAGGAATTGGATCTATATGCTCAACTCAAAGTATAGCCTGTGTAAAGAAAATGTTAACATGAAATTCCAAATTTCATTACAGACTGGTACATTTGAGCATAATTATGTGTACTATAAAAGGATTAAGATGGTCCCTTGCATGGTGTGTTGAAAGAAAAGTGTTTTGAATTCATGAGTTAATGAACAGACTTATAAACCTCCCTTAAAGTATTTGAAGATAAGATTGGCAACAGGCAACTTTTCAGGAAGAATTTCATTTGATAAAAGTGAGGCACACCTGTACTTTGTTGCTTTTAATTTAGCATTTATTATCCTTGGTACATATAATACACACATATATGCACTTGATAATAAGATGACCTTCAATTCAGTGAACATTTATTATCAAATATTATCAAAAGCAGAAACAGACATGGATCTCAGTAAACCAATCATTGTTTCATATAAATAGTTTTTCTAATGTCATGTAACTACATTTAATTTTATAGGCTTACAGAAGGAAAAAATGATTCCTGAACAGTTTTGAAACAAAGATGAGGTATTCATTTAGCCATATTGACAATTTGGAATCATTTTTACATAGATTCATAGACCTAGAAAATAAGAGCAAATTAAGGATGAAAAATATTAAATGATCTCTGTGAACAACTCCCACAGTAGTTTTTCATTTGGTAAACTGTACTTATACCTATGGAATCTGCCTATCTCATTGGTAACTGGAATTTTTTGCATATAAAGTTAGTCTGACTTTTAACTAAGAAAGTATTTGAAATGAATGTGATGCTTGTTAATAAATGTTTATTGACTGATGGAATGGTTTGCTTTTTGCTCTGAATCAGAGATTTTTCATTTAGTAGAGGCCCTTAAAAGCCATGGTCTAATCCTTTCATTTTTGGAGGCCCAGAGAAGTTGAATTGCCCAGTGATGCACTGTTTGTACCAACTAAGATTGTAACCTAGATCTTCTAATTCCAAATCCATTGTTCTTTCTGCCATGTGATGTAGTATAACTTCTTTCTCATTTTAGTTCTGTATTCCTTATTTTTCCATTTTCTTACAAATAGTAATGGGAGAGTAGATATATGAATGGTCATTCAAGTTTATCAGTACTAGCCCTACAATAATTTCCTAGTGATAGGAGGAAGTGATTCCACCTCTTTAGACAAGGTGGTTGATTGTTGACCAAGCCCCTTACCTCTCAGTATTCCCTACAACAGTTGCTGTGTACATTGATTTTGCAGTCTAGAGAGTATGACTTCCAACATACATTGAGATTTGCCCAGAATTTACTCATTCTGTCACTAAAGGAACATAACTTAGCATAGGACTGCCTTTCAAGGGCATGGGTTAGAAATAGCTTTTGCTCTTTTTGCCAAAATCAGCAAATAAGTATATACTTGTGTTGACGTATTAACAGTGAGTTCACTATGTTAACTATGTGCTAAGATAGTGAAGTCACTAGCCTTGGTAGTGAATCCTGGAGGTGAGTAGAGGTTTCACGTGGTCTGCCCACTGCCAAGTAATAGGAACTTTACTAGGATTACCCACTTGGATGTCCCTTCTTTGTCTTCCTCTGATGTTGACATAGTATTCCTTACCCCTCTCATTCTTTCTTCCTTCTTGCTCCATGCTCTGAATTAGACTCTACCTTGCAAGGTAACAATTAACTAATCTGATGACTTCATTACACTACTGTGCTAATTGGACAAGACTGTAAAATGCTTCCTTCCAGTTTCTAAACACACATTTGTGTGCTTTAGCAAGTACCTTTTAGATAGAATTTTTTTTCTGTTTTTCTCTGTGTTGTAGTAACATCTATAAATTCAGAATAACAGCAGTGTTTTAATCAGTACACGTGAGTACGGTGTAGCATCTGTCTGACATCAGCGAAGGGAATATGTGCAATCACATATACACATACATATATACACACATACACACTTATACATAAAACTATATAGTAGCTCTTTCCAAAAGTGACATCCTAAAAATGATTCTTCTCTTCTTTGAAGACAGCTAAACCTTTAAGCTGGGGTCATTTTCTTTCATTTGTCACTCTGGATACAGTTGTTCAGTGGGAACAGAAAGAAGGAGACATATGCAAAAGAAATGTAGAAGAAGGTAGAATTGATAAAGCTTTATGACTGTAATTAGATAAAAGAAGGGCAAAAGTGGTTTCCAGGTTATGAGGCCATTATAAAAAGTGCTTGATACCTTTAAGTCTTCCTTGGTCAGACCACATCTGAAGGATTGTCCTACAATGTAGGAATGGAGTTGATAAGGCAGAAGATTATCCACAGAATGGCTGCTAAGGTTATGAAAGCCCTTGAATTGAGTCTGTGCCATATGAGTACAGTGAAGGAATTGTGGATGTTTAGCTGGGAGCACATTAAAGCTATTTCTAAGTACTTGAAAAGCTGTCATTTAGAAAATAAGCTAAACTTACTTTGGTATCTTTTTTGGGGGGAGGTATCTTTGCTACTCATATAGTTAGTTGTGAGAAGGGTAGACTGTTCTGCCACTTATCATTTTGAGGAGAGTTTCCCTTCTCACCAAAGTATAAATAATTAAGGAATATCATCAAATATATGGTGATTTATTCTTTCTACTCTGGTTCCTATTAGGGATACTATTTTCTATGATACTAAAAGACTACTGACAGCTTTTTATTGCACTTCATAAAGCTACAAGATTATTCTTATTCCTTCTGTGTCTTCCCCCCCCCTCCCCACTCTCCCTCAGGGTGTCTTCTTCCTAAGAGTATTACTGACATTTAACATTTTATTCTTTGGTGAGATTATATTTTTTACATTTGCTTAATTGAAAATTAAATTTTAAAGTTTGACCACCTGCTCAGTTGTTTTATTTCTGTCTGTCCTGAAAGAAATGAAATATAACCAAAAACATTTTTATTTTAGCTTTTTTAGAAAGTGAAACCTATTAGGAGACTATTGTAGTAGTCCAAATTGCATTTTATAAGGGCTTGAACTCTCAAGAGTTATTATTTCTGGTCCTTTCACCTATTTCTTAGAGACTACATATGAGCATTTAAAAAATGGTCATTTTAGATGACTTTGATTGACTTCCTGACCATGACCCCAGGAATCTGATCATCAGGAAATCTTGTCATCCTTCAAGATGCAGTCAATCTTAGTACTGGCACTTCATTTGTACCCTCTGTTCCTCTGATTGGGAGGGCAAAGCCACAAACTTCTAAATCTTCATTTAAGGAGGAGACACAGATTTCCCATTTCCCACCCAGTGGACCTCATTTTGGACTTCTTTGGACTTTCCACCATGTTTCTGCTTATACCCTATTTTCCTTTTTGGCTTTCTTTTGTGTGTTGTCTTCCCCCATTAGACTGTAAACTTCTTGAGGGCCAATTGTCTTTGTTTTTATATTTCTATCTCCAGAAGTTAGCATAGTGCCTGCATATGGTAGGCACTTAAGGTCCACCTGCCATGGACCATCAAAGAAGGTGCTGTGCTCTGTGAGCAATGCAGAATTTCAGCAGCTCCAAAGAAACTTGAGATGTGCAAATATAGAGGCATCTCTATTCTAGATGTTCATATGAACTATTTGTAGCTGCCCTGTAGTAGAGCTGCTTTCATCAGACACAATGTACCTTGACTCCAAGATAGTGATGTAATTTTGCTTTTCCTTGAGAACAAAACACAACAACCAACTGTTGACTATTGAGTAAAAAAATCTAGTGGGAGGGAATCTTTGCTATATAATAAGTTGAAGAGGATGTCAGATTTCTCTTCAATTTAACAAATATTTAAGTGCCTACTTTTTGTCTTTCTTGTGTTAGGGCACCATGAGAGATAGAAAGTTCAAATCTGGCCTCAAGGAGCTTTAATACCTGTAATGATAACAAGACCTTCAGAATTTTCAAATTCAAATTTGACCTTAAGATTTTGGCTCCAGCGCAGTACTGACGCTGATTCACACCCCAAGATTAAGGGACAATTTCATGGTAACAAACTTATTAAACCAGTTCTATGAACAGAGCTCCTCTCCGGAGGAGTAATAGCTAGCATTTATGTAGTATCTACTATGTACCAGGCTTTGTGTTAAGCACTTTACAAATATTCCCTCATTTGATCCTTACAGAAACCATGCTGTTACATTATCCCCATTTTACAGATGAAGAAACTGAGGCAAAGAGAGGTTAAGTGGTTTGCCCCCCAGTAAATGTCTGAGGCTAGATTTGAACTTGTCTAGAGTCCAAGCCAGTGTTATGTCCACTGTGCCACATAGCTGCCTTGCAAGTTGGAAGGGAGATATGTATAGATAAAAGGCCCTAATACTAGGGTACTTCTTTTGTACTATTTTAATAGAGTTAAACTCACAATCACAAATCAGCCTTCCTGAAACAATCTCATAGGCCCGACTCCATTTAAAACAGCTGTTTTTAAAAGCATATGGTATATGCTAGTACTTAGTGCCTTTTAGCAAAATGAACAGTAACCATGACAAAAATCTGTAGTGAGAGATATCTAAATCTCCTTAGTTTTTCTGAAAAAGTAATTGGGATTTGCTCAACTGTATGCCCATAAATTCAGTGATCTAAATGAGATGGATGATTATTTTAAAAAATATAAATTTCCCAGATTAACAGAAGAGGAAGTTGAATACTTAAATAACCCCATCTCACAAAAAGAAATTGAGCAAGTCATCAGTGAACTCCCTAGGAAAAAATCTCCAGGCCAGATGGATTTACAAGTGAATTCTATCAAACATTTAAAGAACAGTTAATTCCAATACTATATAGACTATGTGGGAAAATTGGGGAAGAAGGAGTCCTCCCAAATTCTTTTTATGATACAGGTATGGTTTTGATACCTAAACCAGGAAGAGCTAAAACAGAAAAAGAAAAATTATAGACCAATTTCTCTAATGAATATAGATGCAAAAAAATTTAAATAAAATTTTAGCAAAAAAGAATACATCTACTTATTAAGAGAATAATACATTATGATCAGGTAGGATTTATACCAGAAATGCAGTACTGATTCAGTATTAGGAAAACTATTAGCATTATTGATCATTTCAACAACATAACTAACAGAAACCACATGATTATCTCAATAGATGCAGAAAAAGCTTTTGACAAAATACAACAGCCGTTCCTGTTGAAAGCACTGGAGAGCCTAGGAATAAATGGAACTTTTCATAAAATAATAAGCAGTATCTACCTTAAACCTTCAGCAAGCATTATATGCAATGGTGATAAGCTAGAGGCATTTCCAGTAAAATCAGGGGTGAAACAAGGATGTCCTACTAGAAATGTTAGCTGTAGCAATGAGAAGAAAAAAGAAACTGAAGGACTTAGAATAGACAAAGAAGAAACTAAGTTATCACTCTTTGCAGATGATATGATGATATACTTAGAGAATCCTAGATAATCAAGTAAAAAAACTACTTGAAGTAATAAACAACTTTTGCAAAGTTGCAGTTTACGAAATAAACCCACACAAATCTTCCACATTTCTATTTATTACTAAGAAAGCCCAACAGCAAGAGGTAGAAAGAGAAATCCCATTTAAAGCTAGGGTAGACATTGTAAAATATTTGGGAGTCTACCTGCCAAAACAAACCCAGGGACTATATGAACACAATTACCAGACACTTTCCACACGAAGTCAGATCTAAGTAAGTGGAAAAACATCAGTTGCTCATGGGTAGGCTGAGCCAATATAATAAAAAATGACAATTCTACCTAAATTAACTTACTTATTCAGTGCCATACCTATCAGATAATTATTTTGTAGAGGTAGAAAAAATAATATCAAAATTCATCTAGAAGAACAAAAGGTCCAGAATCTCAAGGGAACTAATGAAAAGAAATGCTGGGGAAGGTGGCCTGCCTCTACCAGATCTCAAATTGTATCATAAAGCAGTAGTTATCAAAACCACTTGGTACTGGCTAAGGAACAGAGGGGTAGACCAGTGGAATAGATTAGGTACTCAAGACACAGTAGTCAGTGAATATAGCAATTTACTGTTTGATAAACCCAAGGACCACAGTTTTTGGGATAAAAACTCACTGTTTGACAAAAATTGCTGGTAAAACTGGATAACAGTGTGGTGGAAACTGGTCGTAGACCAATGCCTAACACCATACACAGGAATAAAGTCCAAATGGGTACATGATCTAGGTATAAAGATTGATACTATAAACAAATTAGTGGAACAAGGAATGTATTTATCAGATTTATGGAGAATGGAAAAATGTTTGAACAAGAGGTAGAAACAATTATGAAGTGCGAAATGGATAATTTTGATTACGTTAAATTGAAAAGTTTTTGCACAACCAAACCCAATGTGACCAAGATTACGAGGAAAGCAGAAAACTGAAGAAGAATTTTTGCAACTAGTGTCTGTGATAAAGGCCTCATTTCTAAAATATATAGAGAGCTGAGTCAAATGTACAAGAATAGAAGTCATTCCCCAGTTGATAAATGGTCAAAGGATATGAACAGGCAATTTTCAGAGGAAGAAATTAAAGCTATCTCTAGTCATATGAAAAAATGCTCTGAATCACTTGATTAGAGAGATGCAAATCAAAACAACTCTGAGATACCACATCACACCTATCAGATTGGCTAACATGACAAAACAGGAAGAGGATAAATGTGGGAGAGTTGGAACATAATTCATTGTTGGTGGAGCTGTGAGCTGATCCAACCATTCTGGAGAGCAGTTTGGAACTATGCTGCAAGGGCTACAAAAATGTGCCCAGCAATACCGCTTCTAGGACTGTATCCGCAAGAGATTATAAAAATGGGAAAGGATCCCATATGTACAAAAATATTTATAGCAGCTCTCTTTGTGGTGGCCATAAACTAGAAATCAAGGGAATGCCCATCATTTGGGGAATGGCTGAATAAATTGTGGTATATGAATGTAATGGAATTGTTCTATAAGAAAGGATGAACAGGAAGACTTTAGAGAGGCCTGGAAAGACTTACATGAACTGACACTGAGTGAAAGGAGCAGAACCAGGAGAACTTTGTACACAGCAAGAACCACAGTGAGAGAGGAATTTTTCTCGTACACTTAGTAATTCATTGCAATGGAAGGACTTAAAAAATTCCCAATGGCCTCTTGAGGCAAAATATCTTTCACATCCAGAGAAAGAACTATGAAATTCAGTCGCAGAATGTGTTATGTTTTGTTTTGTTTTATGATTTCTTTTTCTTTTGTGTTATGTTTTGTTTTGTTTTATGATTTCTCCCATTCATTTTAATTCTTCTATGCAACATGACTAAGGTGAAAATGTATTTAATAGGAATGTATGTGTAGAACCTATGTAAAGTTGTATGCTGTCTCAGGGAGGGAGTGGGAATGTAGAGGAGGGAGGGGGAAAAATCCAAGATATATGGAAGTGATTATAGAACACTGAAAACAAATAATTAAAAAAAATTGAGAATGATGTTAATAGTTTTAGTACGTATTTCACTCACTTGTGATGCTCCAGTGAAATAATGCATATAAAGTATTAGGTAAATTTTAAATATCCTACAAAGGTTTCCCTGCTTCCAGACTTAGCTTTTTCCAATCCATACTCCACGTGGCCTTGAAATTAATACTCTTACACACAAGTCCAACTGTGAGTCCTTATTACTTACAGGTTAAAGTATGAACTTGCCCTGGTAGTTAAAGGTCTACCTCTGTACAAATAGGAAGGGGGACTGATTGAAGAGGTCATTTTTCCTTTCTTACACTTGTCATAGAACGCCTTTGAAAGCACTAGAAATGATATTCAGTTCTTTTGGTTTTGAATAAAATTTGATATGCTTTAAATTTGTATTCAAATAGTATCACAAACCTCAAATGTTATTTTTTTCTGAAGTTTTCAGGGCATGGGTCTTAGAAGGGTTTTTCTTCTGTTTTGTTACACAGTTATAATATACTAATAGATATAATATAATACTATTACTTCATAATCAGCCAATTCCTCAGCCAATAAACATTGAGTAAATTTCTACTGTATGCCAGGCACTGTGCTAAACACTAGGTTAAGGACAGTCCTTGCTCTCAAGGAGTTCACTGTCTAATAGGGGAGACAACAGCCAAACTAATATGAAACATAAATAATGAATATGAAATAATTAACAGAGGAAAGGGACTGTAATTAAGAGGGCTTGTGAAAGGCTTCTTGTAAAAAAAAAAAAAATTTGTTGGGACTTTAAGGAATCTGGGAGGCAGAAATGAGGAGGGGAGAGCATTCTAGGCCTGCGTGATAGCCAGGGAAAAGGCACTGAGTATCTTGTTCATGGAACAAGGAGACCAGTGTCACTGGATCAGAGAGTATATGTTGGTGAGGGGAAGGTATAAGGTGTAAGCAGACTGGAAAGGTGGTGCTGGGAAGATTGTGGACTAGGTTATAAAAGGCTTTGAATGCTAGACAGAGGATTTTATATTTGATTCTAGAAATCACAGAAAGCCAGTGGAGTTTAAGTTTGGGGATGACATGGTTGGACCTCCATTTTAGTGGCTGAATTGGAGTGGGGAGAGACTTAAGGTAGGCCAACCTGCCAACAGGCTGTTGTAATAATCCAGGTGTGGCCTGCTGAAATCCTGTACTATAGTGATGGCAAAAGAGAGAAGGGGGCATATTTGAGAGATGTTGCAAAGGTGAAATTAACGGGCCTTCCCAGCAGATTGAATATAGGGGATGAAGGAGTAAAGAATGGCACCTAGGTTGTGAATCGAGGGAGTGGGAGAATGAAGGTGCCCTAGACAATAATAGGGAAGTTTGGGTACAGGGAGAGTTTAGGAGGAAAGATAAGGTTAGTTTTAGACATTGAGTAGACTGGAAGTCTACTGGATATCCAGTGTGAGGTGTCTGAAAGGCAGTTGTAGGTGTAAAGTTGGAAGTCAGCACAGAGGTTAGGGCTGGATAGGCAGATTTGAGAAAATCAGCATAGAGATGATAATTAAATCTCTGGCAGCTGATAATATCACCAAGTGAAGTAGTAGAGAAGGAGAAGAGAAAAGAGCCCAGGACAGAGAGCCCTGTGGGACACCTATAGTTAGAGGGTGTGACCTGCATGAGGATCCAGCAGAAGAGATAGGGAGCACTCTGGTAAGTCGATAGGAAAACCATGAGAGAATCGTTCCCTGAAAACCTGATGAGAAGAGAATATTAAGTAGAACAGTGATTGACAGTGTCAGCAGCTGCAGAGAGGTTGTAGAATGAAGATTGAAAAAAGGCCTTTGGATTGGGCCTTTAAAAGATGGTTGGTAAGTTTGGAGAGAGTAGTTTCAATGGAATTTTGAGGTCAGAATCTGAATTTTAAGGGATTAACAGGGGAGTGAGAGTGAGAAAGTAGAGTTACCTATTGTAGACAACCTTCTCCTAGAGGTTAGCCACAAAGGATTAGTGAGAATGGAAGAATCAAGTAAGGGTTTTTAGAGGATGGGGAAGTCTTGGACATATTTGTAGGCAGTAGAGAATGAGCCAGTTAGACAAGAAAAGACTAAGGATAAATGATAAGAGTGGGATTGATAGGGACTTTTGGATCTTTTGGAGTTGTGTAGGTAGGGGGTTAACCTTGATGAGCAGTAATGCCATCTTTTCATATGAGAAAGGGATTAAGGAGGAGATAGTACCAGACAACATCTGAGTAATATGAGAGGAGAAAAAGGAGCTCCTAGCAAATGACCTCAATTTTCTCAGTGAAATAGGAGGCAAAGTTCTCAGCTGAAAGGGTGGAGACAGGAGGAGCCATCAGAAGTTTGAGGAGAGATGAAAAGGTTTAGAAGAGCCAACGACAGTGGGATAGTGAGTTGATAACAGAGGTGTAGAAGGATGGCTTTGTATCGAAAGCTGAGGCTTGGCAGGGTACAACGGCAAAATAATGAAGGACTAGGGATTCAGGAGGACAGTGTTAACTCACCATGGGGTCAAGATAGGGAAAAGAGGAGAGAGCAGTTAGTGGCAGAGATCGTGGCCTGGGAAAGAACTGAGAGGCTGAGGGATTGGAAGTCACAGTATGGACAAAGAAGAGGGTTTGGTAAGAAAAGGAAGTGGGAAAGGTAGAAAGTCAATAGATTAGGATCAGATTAGGGGATTTTAGTATTGTTGAACATGGAGGTGGTGCATTCGTCAGTGATGGCAAGATAAGTATATGGCCATGTTTGTATGTGGCTAAGGCGGGGAAGAGGAGTAGATCTTGGGAAGTGTATAGGTGGAAGAACTGAATAATTAGGGTGTTTGAGGGAGAGTCCGTATTTATGTTGAAGTCCCATAGTCTGAAGGAAGAGATTGGGAAGGAGAAAAAAATTGTGAGCCAGGTACTAAACTTGTTGAAGGGAAGTGACCTACAAGTCTGTAGACAACATTTACCAGGATTTGATTGGGCATTAAAAAAGTATTTTCTGATACTACCTGGTGCTTATTCTCTTCTCCAGTTATCTTAAATTTACTTATCTATGTATATGTAGTATTCATATATAGGTAGTGGAGAGTAAACTGTTTGAAACCAAGGATTTTTCATTTATATTTGTCACCAGTGCTTTGCTCATAGTAGATAAAATGTTTCTAAGTTCTCAGTGCTGTAGTGATTGTGGTAGGCTTTCAGGACTGTGAGGACGTCAGGAGGGTTAACCATAAAATTTTCATCTTCCTTACATATATGATTAGAAACCATTTCTTTGTTCAGGATTACAGTCACTCCCTGTTGCTCCTTTCAGCCTCATAATGTTCAGGGAGTGGCTCTTTCTGGCTTATCTGTGGATCTACAAGTTACATAAGAGAATCAAAATTTGACAAACACTTATTAAGTGTCTACTTAATACAGAACACTGTGTTAAGCTCCAAGGAAAGAGATAGAGAATTTAGATAAGGTATAATTCCTGCCTTCATGGAGCTTACTGTCCAATAGGTGGTTTTACCATTGCTATGTTTATGATTACCAAGATATTAGAAAAATATTTGACAAAGTTTCATGCTATTTTTCTTGTGGAAAAGATAGAACCATGTTGGAAAATAATAGAGAAATTACATGCATTTCGTTGAATAGTTCCATGGATCCAAAGAATATTCATTAACATTTAATGCCAGATTGGAGGAAAACCTCTAGTGGAATATTCCAGGGATCTGTTTTTGACTGTGCAGAATGAAATTTTCATCCATGACTTCCGTCGATAGCATGCTATCAAATTTGCAGTTAACATAAAGCTGAGGGTGTTAATTACTAATGCTCTGGAGTATAGTGTTGAAGCTTTTGATAGACTAGAGTATTAGACAATCGAAAAAGATGAAATTTAAAAATAGATGAAAAGTTCTGCATTTGATTTGAAAGAATCAACTTCACAAGATAGAAGAAGCATACTAGACAACTGTGTTACCATAAAAAGATATGAGAGTTTTAGGGAGTTTAATGTGTTCAGTAAAGTCACCAACCAGTAAAATGTGGCATCAAAAAAAACCAATGAAATTCTTGATGACATTAAGAGAGGCATAATGTCTAGGACAAAAAAATTCCACTGAGTTCTGTCCTTATCAGACCACATCTGGAGCTTTATGTTTAATTTGAGGAGCAAGAACATTAGAAAAACATCCCCAGGTAATGCCCCAGTAAAGGGCATTGAAATAACACCATATGAAAATATTTAGTGTAGAGAACAGAAGACTGGGCCACGGGGAGAGGTAGACATCTTGTTAGCTCTCATATAGAAAAGGGATTAAAGTATTCTGTTTGGCTTTATGTGAGAGAACTGGGAGCAAGGGGTGAAAGTTGCAGAGGCAACTTAGGTCTTGCATAAGGAAAATTTTCCTGATATAGAATCAGGATAGTGGGCTTTCTTAGGAGCTCGTGGGTTTTCTCTTCATTTGAGAACTGTAAGCAGAGGTGGGGTGGCCACTTGACAGACATTTTGTAGGGCCTGTTATGGATTGGACTGGATGACTTATAAGGTCTTTTTCAACTTTTATGGGATTTGAATTGTGTTCAATGACAGTGTTACCCAATCCAATCCAGTGATCATTTTATTAAATAAGTACATATGCAAAGACACTTTGCTTACAGTTGGGAATAAAAAAGCAAATGTAATATAGTCCTTGCCCTCAAGAAACTTACATTCTAGTGGGAGAAGATTACACTTAAAAGGAAACTGAAAAGGAGGGTCGTGTGGAAAGGAAAAAAGGTAGAATATAGTCTGGGAAGTGTGGAATAGTCATGGGTTAATCTCAGTTTGAAGGGCGCATGTTAGGTGGAGGTTCAAGTGGAGGCTCATGGAGGAACTCAGTAATTGGAAGATGAGGCCAGAGGGGTAGAGTTGGTGCCATCTGAGAATAGGACTGCCATTGTGAAGGTGGAGAGGTAGTTCAGAGAGTCTTGGTCTGCATGGGAACAAAACGCTAGTACTTTAAGTATTCTCTCTCCCCAGATTTTGACACTTCTCAGTTTCCCAGTCTCATTAACAACACTCAGGTAGCCAAATTGATACGGACCTGAATGGCCATCCAGAAACACCTATTCTGAGAAAATATTTGAAACTTAGAAAAGAGGTGTTTTTGGTTTTTTTTTTAAAGTGGCCATGCCATTTTGCTACAGGCAAGGAGGAGAGTCATAAGCAGCATGATGATTTCCCCCTCCATCTAGTTCTCCATTAGGGAGCACAGATAAAACAAGGGAATAACTAGGCCAGTGTGAGGGCCCCTACTCTGAGAAAGCCTAAGGGATAGTTAATGCAAGAGAGCTACAGTATCACCATTAATTCTGCATCTTGAATGACTTTCTTAGAGTCTGTCTGAGTCAGTTGCTAGGCTCAGCTTATGCTGGTAGAATTCAGCCCCTTAGCTCCAAATTGGATGCTGTTCTGTGGCTAGAGTCCCACTGTTCTTCACTACTTTGGCAGGTCTTTTTTCTTCTGTTGTGTTTCTCCCATCTCTCATTTGCTTGCCTGCCATTTTTCTTCCTCTTCACAAGTTGATTTCAAGGTCAGTGTCAGACACTAGCACTGAAATATTTCACCCTTAAGTAAAGTCTACAACTAGGTAGTTCTTTTTCATTGTTCCTTGTCCATGCCCTTTTTTTGATGAGCTCCAGAAAGGTTGGATATATTCATAATCTCAGTGCTTTAGTAATGTACTTAATTAATATGCTTTTTAAATGTTACTTTATGTATTTATAGATTCTTTGTCTAATTATTTCAGTTTTGTCCATCTAACTAGGCATCCTCAGTTTAACATATCATACAACATCTAGCATATCACATGTATAAAATTATGTTATTAACAGGTACATTTTGATAATTCCATGTTCCATCCCAGAATTTTCTAAATAACCCATCTGAAGGAAAGCTTATTTAAATATTACTGAATTTTTTGCTACTTGAAACCGAGCATAATTCTGTTCATGGATATAATTGAATTGCTGATTTGTGAGCATAATTTTACTAGATGAATAAATGCTTTTTCATATGAGTCAGACCTTTAAAATTTGTACTGAGTGGCATCTAACTTCTTTAAGAAGTTGTCTTTCCAGCCCAGGATTTGTTTAAACTTGTATGACCCAGAGTGAAATACTAAATTATCCACTGAACTAGGTAAACTTAGCTGTAACCATTACTGGAAATTGTTCCCAAGTCTAAAATTTAAGGGGGAAAATGTTTTAAATGTCGGCTAAGTTCAAAACACTGGTTTAGATACAGTGAGACGGATTATAGGGGAGTACATACCACCAACTAGGAAGTAATGAATACAATCACAGAACGTTAATGAAGTATTAAACTAACTCTAAGTAGGTAGCCATCCATGCCCATCCATCCCTTTATAGTCCCTTTCTTTGAATAAATTAAAGGAAATAAGTTTATGGGCACCATAAGGAGTAGGGATTTAAGGAGAAGGTCTCCAGTCAGGAAGACCTGAGTTCAAATGCAGCATTTACTTACTACCTTTGAGACCCTGTTCAAGTCTCGTAACCTCTCTGTGCTTTAGTTTCCTCAGCTGTAAAATGGGAATAATAAATACCTCTTAACCCTGCAAGGTTTTCATGAGGTTCAAATAAAATAACATTTGTGAAACACTTAGCATAGTTCTTGACACATAGGGTGCTGAATAAATGGTTGTTTTCTTCTTTAAAGGCCTGACCTCTAAGGATAGAGCTCAGTTCTAAGCTAGGAGCCAGAGGTTGAATAAGAACCAAACCCTTGAGAGAGAATTGTTCCCGGTTCTTTTCCCTCCCCTGCCCTCAGCTACTCAATTCATAGGAAACACTTTATTTAGTACAGAGCAAAGACCACAAGCTACAGATGACACTGATAGAAGACATTTGGGGCTAAACGCAGCTTCAAGATATCGAACCCTTTGTAGCAGTGAAGATAGTTGGTTATGGAAAGTAACAGATCTTGAAACCCACAGAGCAGAGATGGTGCCGCCTCAGTGAGCTGTGAGGCACTGCCAAGAGAGCAAAGATGTCCAGGCCCTGCAGTCCTGAAGTTGTTAGTTGTACCTCACAGCCATTGCACTTTTAACAGTCTTCTTATGGACACAGTGTGGATGAGTGGGAGAGTATGTTCCAATTTACAGAGAATATTTTGTTCCTACTGTTTTACTAAGCTCTTGGAAAGGCATTTACTTAAATGGCAAATTGTGTCTACTGGCTGACTGTTAATGGGAACACCAAGGGCTAATGAGTTTTACATTAGAAATGGGTACTCACCCCAGAACTTAAGAATAAGTAATTGTTCTCTGGAATCCTCATCTTATGAGTACAAGTTGAGAAATGTATCCCAAAGAAGGTATTATACAGCATTGAGTAAGAACTGATCCCTCCCTTTAAGGAATTTACATTTTATTAAAGATAGTAAAACAAATACACAGATAAAAGTAATACAAAATAGAGCGTCACCATCAAGATTTTGAATACTAAAATGTCCCTCTCTGACTACATCCTCCTGTCTTTGTCAACTTATTTCTGATTTCACTTTCTTCCCTTTATAATTTTTACCGTACGATCAACAATTTAGGAGATGAGAATTTTTTCTCTTAACTTTGAATTTCTTTACTTTAAATTTTCCTGAATGGATAAACCTTATCATTCACCGTCCTTATACATCTTCCCCAGATTCTACTTCTTTCCCAGAAGCAAAGTGCTGATGGAATGGAGTCACCAAACTTTTGAGCCCTATGTCCTACACAAAACTCTTTATTCAGTTTTCACTGTATCTATAATACGTTTCCAAAGTAGTAGTTTTAAACTTACTTTTCTCAAACCTTCACTACTATTCCCTTTTCCCTAATTCTTTGAGAGATGAAAGAAGATTGAGACTATTTTATAAGCCACATTACATTCCATTTTTCATGCCTCAGAATCTCCCTCTTTTTTCCCCTCACTTTTTCTCTTTTCCTCAAGTTTCAAAGGATGAGGGTGGATCTCAAGATAGCCAAAGCCAAACCAGCTACCTGTACCTTGACTCCGTTCTCTTGTCTCCTCAAGAATTCCATTCTCTGAACTCTCATCTTCAGTCCCTCTTTACAAACTGGCTCTGAGAACTATACTTTAGGTTCCTTATTTCCTTAAATCATTGAACATTTATTAGGCACTTATCATGTGCCAAGTATTATGGTAAGGGCTGGGGAAACAAAGAAAGGCAAAAAGTTCCACCTCTCAAGGATCTTACAATAAAATGGGGAAAACAGAATCCACATGTTACGTACAAACAAGATATATACAGGATTAATTGGAGACAGAGTGAGGGGGAAGGTACTAACTTTTAGGGAAAGATTTTTTGCAGAAGATAGGATTTTAGCTGAGACTTGAAGGAAGCCCAGGAATCCAGAACGCAGAGATGAGGAGGGAGAACATTCCCAGCCAGTGAAAATTTGTGGAGTTGGAAATGAAGTATCTTGTTTGAAGAACATCACGAAGGTAGTATCACTAGGATGAAATGGAGGTTAGTAAGGTTTAAGAAGTATGGAAAGGTAGGAGAGAGCTAAATTATGAGAGACTGTAATAGACAAACAGAAGATTTTACATTTGATCCTAGAGGTAACAGGGAGATGCTGTTTATTGAGTAGTAGAGTGGCATCATAATTGGACCTTTGCTTTAGGAAGCTGAGTGCAGGATAGACTGGATTGGGAAGAGATTTGAGCAGAGAGATCAGGCAGCAAGCTGTTTATTGTAAGAGTCCTTAAAAAATAACCCAGACTCTTTCCTTGTCCCTCCCACATCCCAAACTATCATCCTATCGTAGTTTCTCACGTGATAAGCATTACCTTTGCACCACTGAAAGATGAAAGTAATACTCAGCACACAACCCATACGTATTCATTCCAGTTGGGTTTATTGAAGGATAGGAATTAGTGTAGGAGATGAATTACAGTAAACCAAATCTTAAGAGTGAGCACAAGAATACCACCAACGCCACTTTGACAAATGCTTCCAGTTGGAGGAGCATGCTCCTCTGGTCTTACAGAATTTCTATTCCTCCATCAACTTTCTCCATATAGATGTAAGCACCAGTATCCATAAGAATCAAAAAACCACTGTTCAACAGAGATGCAGTGTGAGGTAGGCTTCCTTTTGCTTGTACAGTATAGAGAAGGTGCTTCACTTCTGATATCATACTTTATCTGTATGGACTGTACTCTTTAGATATTTGAGTCCTGATTGTCCAGGTATACGTATCTAGCTTTTGGATAGTCTTTTCTGAACTTGTCATTGGTTGTTGGGGCAAATTGGCATTGGGACATATTAAAGACTCTTGTTTGCCAGAGAGAGGGTGGAGGAGAACTATTATGAACTGGTTCTCACTAGCCTAAAGATGATAGACATTTCAAGGTGGCAGGTGTCTCAGGATGGATGGTTTCTTCACCTTGGATATTAATAAATATAGTGAGAGAAATCTTTACAATAGATACTGCTATATTAGCGTGGGGCATCGAGGGGAATTTTTTATGGAACTTAGAAGAAAAGGGGGAAAAACACTTAAGCAAATTTATGAGGTTGCAAGAGGTATACTTCAAACAGAATTACTAACTCTTAATGTGCAATCAAAAAAAGGATTACGTCAAACCATACTTAATACAAATATTTCTTTTACTCAGAAAAGGAGTTTTCCAAAATGAGGATTACACTAGCACTCTAGATAGACAATAAATAATAAAAATAACAGTGATAATAGTTATAATACTGACTTATTGTTACTTAGTCTTATTATAGGTAGAAATGCATTAGCATCATCTCAGTCTTTGAGGTTGATCAAAGCGGTCAAAATATGGCACTGGCTAATGAAAAAAAGATCACGTGGGATAGCTGGCCGCAGTTTTCACCTCTGTGATGCCTCTTTTGATCACTATGTCTAGAAATGACATATTTGAATCTTTCAGAACTTTTTGTTTTATCATTTCCTGTTAACATAGATCTCAGTTTCTAACTTGTACTATGGTTATAATCTTCTTGATGGCAAGGACTATCTGTGTCTTTATAAGCCATTAGTTTCATTTCTTAATCCCAAACTATGTTTTCCAATCTATTTTTCACCATCCTTCCTTGGATCTACCAGTTATCAGTGAATATATTTCACCCTCTCACCATACGTATCCATTTGGCAAACGTAATTTCTACTTCCCCATCTCTCACATTCAACTTTCTCACTAGTTATACAGCCACCACCTTCATTGAAGCCCTCTCACCTACTCTCTTGCAATAGCCTTCTCTCCCACTTCCACTCTATCCTTCATTAAAATATGAAACTGATTTTCCTTAAATGAAGGTATGAGTGATAGTACTCATTAAGCTCCAGTGGCTCTAGGATCAAATATACACTCTAATTTTTGACTTTCACAATCTGTCACCAACCTCTTTTTTCAGACATGGTCTACGTTTCTCACCTTCCACATTCTTGGTACAACCAAACTGTCCTTCTCCCTGTTACTCAAACTCCTATATCTATGCTATTGTACTACATTCTCTTTTCACCTCTGCCTCATGGAATCTTTCACATCCTTCAAGATACAGCCTAAATACAAATACCACTTTGTACAAAAGACTTTACTGACTGTCCCTCTCCCCGTATTTTCATCACTTGGATTATACTGCAAACCTTAACAGCTTGACAAAAGAACAGAAATTACACCCTGCTGGTCTAACTTTGGAGAAGCCATGATCATCCCTGTACCCAGGAGAGGCATTAGAGTAATTCATCTGTGTGGGTACTGCTTTTTGTAGACTTCATGAAAGTCATGTTATCAGTACTTTAGGAAGAAAATAAGAAGATACTGGCAAGTACCAGCTATAATGTAATTGTCTCTCTCCTAACAAACAGGAAATGACTAGTTACTGACTACTAGTTACTCAGTGCAATGAGACTATAAACTAGTTAGAACAAAAGTCAAAACCCACTAAACTAGAAGAAAGGCTAATAAATAACAGACACAGTGGAATTATAACAGCTCTAGTCCGACTTATTAAAAAAAACTATTGATGTGGAAAAAGAGAAAATGGATAAAGGAAAAGATTTTGATTCTGATTATTGCCATTTCCTACAAAAAATTAAACATTGGTAAACAATCTGTATAACAAGGAAAAAAATCATAGAACACACCTTACCCAGAAAACCCTTCATCTCCTTGCCAAACAGAGAGGTGTGACCAGTAAGGACAGCAAAGGTTTAGAATATAAGAACTCATTTTGCAAAATATTGTGGAGAGTAATGGAAAATTAGCAATAGTATTTATTACCTCACAAAATAGCAAAATGGTAGTGATGAAAATGCAGAAAAATATGATTTTGGGCCCAGCTAAGTCACATCATTCCAAGATTGGAAAATAAAACAGAAGAAAAACAAATGGACAAAAAAATGGAGCACGTTTGCAAGTGTTTTTGAAATCTGCTTTCATTGTTGTAACTAATAAAAACATTGCACTTGTATTCTGCACCTTAGTTATTTGATGTGCTTTGTGGTGGTGAAAGTGGCCCCATGAGATGATGAAGCCAGGAATAACAAGACCAGATGAGGTTTCCTACTCTGAAGAAATCAAATATATTTAACATATTATTAACCTTCAGGGAAGTAATTTTTTAACTTGAGAATATATTGCATTGTGTAGGTGGACATATGCAAATATATGAGTCTCCTAAATATTTCCAAATGCCTGATGGTGATTATAGGGACAGTCTCAGTAGCAGTCACTAACTATATGGTATGTATGTCTAACAGGCTTGACTTAACGTTTAATAGCCAGTTGCACTTATTACTCCTGGATCATTGTTCTAGATATGTAAATGTAAATGTCCTATAATCCCTGCTCTAAAAAAGGGGTATACAGCACTTAACACAAATTACCCTAATGCCAAATATAAAATTCAGTACACAGGACTTGCTTACAAAGTCCTATATTTGGGCAAACGTTGACCTTTGACAAATTATTTCACTTTCTTGGATCTGTTTGCTTATCTGTAAAATGAAGAGTAATAGATTTCAAATCTAAGATCTCTCTATGAAAGGAATCTCAGAGGTCATGTTGTTCAGTCCCCAAATTTTACACTCTAGAAAACTGAGGGACAAACTGACTTGTCCAGAGCCACAAGGTATTAAAAGACATCTAAGATTTGAACCCAGACCCTTTGACTGAGATACTTTCTATCATTCAGCACTGCATCTATGCTACACGCTTCTTTAAAAGTACTATTCAGAAACTTGTCCTTCTTTACTTAAATGAAACTGACAGTAATTACAAGCCAAAAAGATATTTCAGCGCACACAAAATGAACGATGAGCACTAGCATCAGGAATGATTTTACCTGCAGTGTTTACATGTTAACATACGTTGAAAACTATTGTGCCAAGCCAGAAAGTGTTTCCTTCTTGGAATAGTCCTAGGATATGGGGTAAACTTTAAAAAAAAATCACAATGACATTTTGGTTGAAGCATTATTATACAACTTGAACCATTTATTTAGTCTGATAGTAACAGCTTTAAGTTCAAACATTGATCTAAATTCTTGGTTTTTAGATAGATAGATATACATATACATACATACACACCCACCCACACACACATACACATACACACCGCTTTAGGTAGCATTTTACTTTAGTGAATATAAGGACCCATTCCCTTATTTTTGTTGAAATGTCTCAGACACAGGCAGGAACAATGAAGGTGTATATCTCCTTATGAAATATACAGAGATCCACACCAGCGCTAGACTCATTCATGTATCATCCACCCTCTGCACGAGTCCCCTGTTTCACTCCCTTCTGTAAGAGTTATTTGTATACTGGAGCCCACATAAAGGCTTGTGTCTTCAAACCTGTTTGCTGCCTTCCTCTCCCTCTTCCTTCCCCCATTTCCCAAAGAAAAGAGATGAAGTTTTGCTGTTGTTGCAGAGATTGACTTTTAATTCAGACCGACATGCTGGGTTATAGTCCTCACTTCCATCATACATTATGTTCTTTTTTTTTTTTCCCACTCCCAGTCTTGGATCACATAGTTTCTCCCACAGGGAAAAAAAAAAGTTCTTTTCCCTGCTCTTCATGTAGTGAATCAATTACTCATTCATCAGTCCAGATCTTGTCTCTTAACTTAGTTGCATTAACTCTTCTTGACCTCACTCTTCATCGAACTTTGACTCTTGGGACTGTGAATATGTTGTCTTGCATTGACACTTTATTCTTTCATGTACTTATGCCTTATTTTTACCAATAGGAGCATCTCTTGTGGCAAGGACCTTATTTTGTCCCTCTTAATGTTTAGGTGACTGCTCTAGCAATTATGTACAATTATATATGATTGTTAAAGCATAATGTGTACTCTTCAAATGAAGCCAAAACAGATTTCAACAAAACATTGGGTATTAATCCTTTGGTTTTAAATCTGTTGTCTCATCACTGTAAGGGGAGACTTCATCAAAAAAGTTTGGTGCTTCAGGCAAGAGATCTTTTTACAAATAAGTCAGCTTCTTTCTTTCCTTTCCAGTAACATCAGAGAGGGTGGAAGAGAAAGAATCCCTTGTTCATAAAAACATTTATTTCCTTGTAGCAGAGATGTACTTTCTGTAACTTGAAGCTGAAATTTACCAACCAAAATCCATCTATTTTCTCTTAAGTGAAATATTTCATCTTATTTGGTGACATTGAGGAGGAACAACCAAGAGAGGTTGCAGAATGTATACTTACTGGTTATTGGTTGCTGCCCCAATTTATTTATTTGTTTTCAAATTTATTTTTAGATTTCAACATTCATTTCCACAAAATTTTGAGTTCCAATTTTTCTCCCCACCTCTCCCCTTCCCTCACTCCATAATACCTTGCATTATGATTACCCCTTCCCTCATGTCCCTCCCTTCTATCACACCCCACCCTTCCCTTATCCCCATCTTTTCTCTTTTCTTGTAGGGCAAGATAAATTTCTGTACTCCGTTACCTGTATTTCTTATTTCTCAGTCATATGCAATAATAATTCTCAGCATTCGTTTCTAATACTTTGAATTCCAACTTCTCTCCTTCCCTCCTACCTCCCCATCCCCACTGAGAAGGCAAACAATTAAATACAGGCTATATATATGTGTCATTTTGCAAAAGACTTCCATAATAGTTATGTTGTGTAAGACTAACTATATTGCCCTCCATCCTTCCCTATCCCCCCTTTTTTTCTATTCTCTCATTTGACCTTGTCCCTTCCCTTCTCCCATTTGCCCTTCTATCATCCCCCTCACCCTACTTGTCCCCTTCTCCCGTACTTTCCTGTAGTGTAAGATAGATTTTCATACCAAATTGAGTATGTTATTCCTTCCTTAAGCCATATGTGAAGAGACTAAGCTTAACTTTTTCCCTCCCACCTTCTCCCTTTTCTCCTCCATTGAACAAGATTTTTCTTCTCTCTTTTATGAGTTAAAGCCTGCCCCATTCCATTTCTCCCTTTCACATCTCAATATTTTCCTCTCACCCCTTAATTTTATTTTTTTATGGATATCATCTCTTCTGATTCAACTCAACCCTGTACTGTGTGTGGGTGTGTATGTGTATAATCCCTCCACCTATCCAAATACTGAGAAAAGTCTCAAGAGTTATAAATATTATCTTTCCATGTAGGAATGCAAACAGTTCAGCTTTAGAGAGTTCTTTATGATTTCTCTTTCTTGTTTACCTTTTCATGCTTCTCTTGATTCTTGTGTTTGAAAGTCAAATTTTCTATTCAGTTCTGGTCTTTTCATCATGAATGCTTGAAGTCCTCTATATCATTGAATGACCATTTATTCCCTTGAAGTAGTATACTTAGTTTTGCTGGGTAGGTGATTGTTGGTTTTAATCCCAGTTCCTTTGACTTCTGGAATATCCTATTCCAAGCCCTTCAATTCCTTAACATAGAAGCTGCCAGATCCTGAGTTATCCTGATCGTATTTCCACAGTACTTGAATTGTTTCTTTTTAGCTCCTTGCAGTATTTTCTCCTTTGCCTAGGATTGTGAAATTTAGTCACAATATTCCTAGGAGTTTCTCTTTTTAGGTCTCTTTCAGGAAGTGATTGATGGATTCTTTCAATATTTATTTTGCCCTCTGGTTCTAGAATATCAGGGCAATTTTTCTTGATAGTTTCATGAAATATAATGTCTAGGCTCTGTTTTTGATCATGGCTTTCAGGTAGTCCCATAATTTTAAAATTGTCTCTCCTGGATCTATTTTCCAGGTCAATTGTTTTTTCAGTGAGATGTTTCACATTTTCTTCTATTTTTTCAGTCCTTTAGTTTTGTTTTGTAACTTCTTGGATTAGCTTCCTTGAACTCCACTCTCTCTTTTAATGAACTATTTTGCTCAGTGAGCTTTTGAACCTTCTTTTCAATTTGTCTAATTCTGCTTTTTAAAGCCTCCTTCTTCTCATTGGCTTTTTGGACCTCTTTTTCCTATGAGTTAGACTATTTTTAAAGGTATTATTTTCCTCAGCATTTTTTTAGTTCTCCTTTAGCAAGCTGCTGACTTGCTTTTCAAGCTCTTCTGTGGCCTGAACTCATTTCTTATTCATTTTCGAGGTACTGGAGGCAGAAGCCTTGACTTCCTGTGACAGTATTTCTTGTTTTTTGTCATCCGAAAGGATGGAAGGCGACACCTGTTCCAAGAAAGTAACCTTCTGTGGTCTTATTTTTTTCCCTTTTGGGGGCATTTTCCCAGCCAGTTACTTGACTTCTGAATGCTTTGTCAAGAGGAGGGTCCTAGTGCTCCTCCTCCCCCCAGTATTGTACTCAAGGCTGAGATTTAGATCAGCTTCTCAATTTCCCCAGGGGCTTTAAACTGAGCTGCCTGGACAATGGACCCAGGCTGCCTCCGTTGGCTGCCCGCTGCCTGGGGCCAGTGATGGGGGACCCTGCTCCCCTCTCACCAGCTGGAAAAGCCCTCCCCCATTGACCTTTGGAGCTTTCTTTGTCGCTTGTGGGTTGAGGGATCTGGGACCCTCCCTGCTAGGAATTCTGCCCTGGAGGTCTGTTCAGGTTCTGTTCCTCCCAGTGCCTTGCTGCCAGGGCTGAACTCTGCTCCGCTTAGCATCCCATGAGATAGACCTTTCCTGTTGGCCTTCCAGGTTACCTTTGGCTGGAAACCTCTTTTACTCTTGTTCTGTGGCATCTCCTGCTCTAAAATTTGTTGAGAGTCATTAAAGGCTAGAGTATATGCGTCTTTCTACACTGCCATCTTGGCTCTGCCCTGTCTTAATTTATTTATAGCTAGTGTAACAACAGAATCACTAGACCCTAGGAGGGGTAGGCATTTACCCTCTTCTACTTGGACCTCCTACCCTTGAGATCATATATATTGGGTTTACCTTTGTCGGGGAGGGGATAGGAGAAAGAAGGATTGCCTTCCCAAAACAGAAGTTACACTCTTTTTTCACACCTCCCTAGAGCTCTGAGGAAAATCATCTAAAGCTTTGATTTGCTACATTTCTAGGGTCTATGTAACAGGTAGTTGAAAGGTACATAACTTGCATTGTAGATAAGGTATTCAGCTATTTATTTTCTCCCCACAAAAGAAATCCCCAAAACACAAAAGACTCAATGTGCATTGACAAAGATTTTAAAATGATATAATAATCAAAGACTTCTTATTATATTTTCCTGAGAGAATGATATTTAAAATGTTCCCCTTTGCTATGTCCCTTCACAGTCCACACAACTTCCTCAAAATCTTTGTCTACTGGCAATCTCCATCAGGGCTTGGGCTCTTCCTTCTGTCAGTCTTTATAGGAGTGGTATGAGGAGAAGGTATAACCCACACCGAGTAAGGGATCTAAAGAACTCCATACCTGTTCATCTCACAAGGTTGCCTCCCAAGCTAGAAACATCCCATATCAGGATCATTGTTTATCATCATTATCATTGGTAATAATAACAAAAGTAATTATAGTTAGCCTTTATGTAGAGCTTTAAGATTTACAAAAACACTACCCATTATTATTTAACTCTTACCACAACCCTGTATGAGGTAAGTACTGTTAAGTAGCTTAACCAAGATCAAAAAGCTTCTAAGTGACCTGAGGCAGGATTTGAACTTAAGAAACCAAGTCAGTGCTCTTACTCACTTTGCCACCTAAATATTTCTCTTTATCCCTGTGCTCAGGGAAAGAAACATAAAGCAGTAGAGGCCATCAAATCCTCGAGTTCCCTACTCTGAATCATCTAGATAAGCATATGCTTTAGCTGCCCTGTTTAGCAGCCTACCATAGGTTTGGGAGTGGGGGTGGGGGTAAGGAGCAATAAGGTGTCCCTCCATACTTGCACAGGAAGTCCAAAAGAAAACCTCACCCTTCATGATCAGTAGACTAGAAGAGAGAATACTAGAGGCTTGAGTTGTGGTTGAGCAAGGAAATGACTTGACATGAGCTGTAGATTCATTTCGAAGTAATAAATTGGAAGAGTAATTTAAGCAAAGGGGTTACTAAGCCATATAGGGTCTTTCTTTAAATCACAGCAGTGGACAGAGAATGGAATCAGAAGGACCTGAGTTCAAATTTGACCTTAGACACCACCTATTAACTGTATGACCCTGGGCAAGTCACTTAATCCCAATTGCCTCCCCCTCCAAAAGAAAGAAATGCATGCGTGTATCTATGTATACATACACACACGCATCTATGTATACATATATGTACATTATGTATGTGTACATATATACTTATGTATATGTGTATTATAACATACTAACCATATATAGTCACCTATTACAGTCTGCTAGACTGTAAATTAATTCTCTGAAGGTTGGAATCATATCTTTCTGTAAATTAATTCTCTGAAGGTTGGAATCATATCTTTCTTCATATCTTGTTGTATGATCCTTAGCCTTCAAGGGAGATATTTAGGTACAAATGTCCTGAAGTTTGGAGTCCTAGGCTTGAAGGGTATGTCAGCCTAAAATTGCATGGAGATAGTAATGGGAAAAGTTCTAAGAGAATAGTCGTGCATGAGGCAGAATCTTGGAAGTAGGAAAATTAGAGTTTGAGAAAAACAAAGTGCCTTGTTTAGCTGAAGCAGAGTATTTTTAGAGAAACCTAGGGAACAATTCAGTGGAGACCTTAATTTCCAGACAGAGGAGTTTGAACTTAACTTGATAGGCAATGACTTGGCATGAGCTGCAGATTTATTTGGAAGCAATAAATTGGAAGAGTAAGAGAGGTTAACTAGCCATTTAGGGTCTACCTAAGTCGTAGTTAGTGTCTTCCTGTCTTCACCAAGTGAAAGTACATTGAAAAGAATGCAATGATAACAAGGAACATGAGTGGAGGGGAAGAGTTTTAAGGTATCCTTCAAGCTAGTTTATTGTCCTAGAATTGGTAGCTTTTGGGAAGTTTTTCTGTTATTCTCTACATTTGTTTCAGAGAGAAACTTAGAACTATTCAAAGTGCAGCAAATGCTAGTTACGTAGATCCCAAATGTTTCCTACTTTGTCTTACTCAGTTCTGATCTCATTGCCATATTTGTTGTCCATTTAAGATCTGTACAAGTAGCTGTATGGACTGTCCTTCCAACTGCTTATCATTAGTATCGTTTCTCTTCAGCAAACTTGTATGCATCTTTTTTCACATAGAGTAAAAATGTCTCAGTGAATGTTCAATAAAAAATTAGTTCTATTATATGTTATTAAAATAACAACTTGCAGAAGAATGACTCAGCATGTGAAACAGGGACAAATACCCTATTGTTAAAAATCACTCAATCAAAAAATGTTTTTGAGTGTCTAATAAGAGTTGAGAACTATGCTCAATTTAAAAATACTTGTTAAAATCATTATGAAAAAGAGATTAATAATGAAAATAAAAACCATCCTGCCTGTAACTTTGTAAATATATATTTGTGATTTTAGATGCTTTGGTTATGTGTGTGTACATGTATAACACATATACATATATACTTACACGTTCACATATATAATACATACAAGTATTCACATATTTTAAAATTGTGATCATTTATATTATTCATTTAAATTAATAGGCAAATTGCATTAATTTTTGTGGTAAATTTTTGCTTTTCTAAAATAGAACCTATAATTATAACTGAGTTAAGTAGTTTTTCATTATGGGAGAACATTTACAAACTAGGTGGGTAGTGGTCATTTAATTAAACCTGAATTTTTTATTTAGGTAGCTCTTCTGTTTGGGGATATCCTAAGCAGCACAAAAACTAGAGCCGTGGAGGGCCTTTGGGATCTGTAGTAGCATCTGTAGCATATTTGGAAGCCAAATTTGGTTTTAGGAAAAGTACTACTGTTCCTTATCAGAAGGCAGAACTAAATCTGTGGGAAATTATATGTAGCAAAATCCCTTGGTGGAACGACATGATTTCTTCTTCTTTACATATGCTAAAGCCTCTTTTATGTCAGGATGACTCTCAGTTGCTCTGTAATCAGGATTTTTTTCTTTAAATAGCAAAAAAAGAATAATCTACAAACCATTTCTGTTTTCTTGCTATTTTAGGAGATATTACCCAGAAAGGATATGAGAAGAAAAGATCAAAACTTCTGTCTCCTTATATCCCACAGATACAAGGTAGGCATTACTCTAGTGAAAAATGCTTTGATTTTTTTTTTTATTATTTTAATACAAAATAAGAATAATCCTTTGTCTTAATTTGTTCTCACTCTCATTTGCTTCCCACCAAACATTTATGGAACAACACTGATGATGTTGAGCAGGAACTCAGACTCAGACACACACGTGTGTGTATGTAATAGAGAACAGAGCCATCAAAAGGGCTTGAGTACAGAAGGATCCTAATTTTTTTGAATTATTTGTTTTCAGTTTTCTACAATCACTTTCCAAGTCTCAGATTTTTTCCCCCTCTCTCCCTGAGACGACGTGCAATCTTATATAGGTTCTACACATACGTTATTACTAAATACATTTTCACCTTGGTCATGTTGCATAGAAGAATTAAATGAGTGGGAGAAACCATGAAAAAAACCAAAACATAACACAAGAGAAAACGGTCTGCTTCATTCTGCGATCCAGTTCTATAGTTCTTACTCTAGGTGTGGAAGGCATTTTGCTCGAGTCCATTGGGAATTTTTTAGGTCCTTGCATTGCTATGAAAGACTAAGTCTACCGGAAAAATTCCTCTCACACTGTGGTTGTTGCCTGATACAAAGTTCTCCTGGTTCTTCTCTTTTCACTCAGCATCAGTTCATATAAGAAGGATCCTAATTTTTTAAAAAATAGAATTTTGTATGCTTACCTTGATTTGTATTTTCTAAAACAGTATTGGCAAATCATAAATGCACAGAAAGGTTTTTTTCTATTATTTATTTTTCTAATATTGAATTCTAAAAGGGACTCAACCATTCAGCTCAATTCATTAGATAATTAATTACGTACTGGATGGTGGGCCCTGGGGATTCATCAGTAGGTGTTATTTAACCATAGAAGAGAACTTTGCATCAATTGTTTGAAGCTCAAAAACAGTTGAGTGACTTTACCCAGGGTTTCATAGCAAGTAAGGTGAGAGACTTACTGCCCTTAGAGCAGTCTTCTGTCTTTGCTATCTCCAAATGAGATCAACTTCAAATATATTCTAAAAATTATCCACCAAGAGATAGTCCATGATTTATTCCTTAATAACTCTTTTTTCAGTAGTAATTACATTTACCATAAGGAATTTCTTTCTTCTAACAATTTTTGTAATTAAAACCATTGTCTGTCCTCAGTAGACATGGAGAGAATAGTCAGCTCATTTTCTCTAGGGTGCTCTTCCACATTTAGATTTTTCCTCAGCCTTTTTTTTTTTTTTTTAATACCTAAAACCAAAACATCCACTGAAGTAAAAACTAATTTGTATGATTTTTTTTTTTTTAGCCTTCACATGAGGCTCTTTCTTTTGTAAGGTTAGAACAAATACATGATCAGAATTTCCTTTAAGATCATTAACCAGCTGAAGAAAAATATAGACAAATGGTATATGATTTGATGGTTAAGTACTGACCATCTTATGCTTTGCAGCTAAGTGGAACAGCTAAGGTGCCATAGTGGATAGAGTACTGGGCCTGAAGTCAGGAAGATTAATCTTCCTGAATTCAAATCTTACCTCAGACACTTTCTAGCTGTGTGCCCTGGGCAAGTCACTTAACCCCATTTGCCTATTTCCTCATCGGTAAAATAAAATGGCAAACCACTACAGTATCTTTGCCAGGAAAACCCCAGGTGGGGTCACAAGAGTCAGACATGACTGAAACAACTGAACCACATCATATGCTTAGTCACTTGTATGCTGTCTTAGTGTAGTGATAATAGAAAGAACCCTGGAGGCCTTGAATCATTTGGCCTCTAACCAGAGCACATTCAGTCACCTAAATAAGGATATCAGAATTCCCTTTCCAGCACAACCAATAAATGTTGCCTAGCCTTAACTTTCCTCTAGCAAAGGTTCCTCCTGGGGCATCCCATTCCATTTTAAAAAAAAGTAATCTTTAATATCATTTGTTTTTAACATTATCTGCATTTCTTCTTGTATCCCTTCTCCCCAGTGAACCATTCCTTACAGCAAAGGGAATGAGAACCAGTTGAGCAGAACTAGCCACTTTCCACACCCATATCGTTAAGCTCTGCAGAAGAGGGGCAGATGTCTTTTCAGAGCTCTCTTTTGGGAGGAAACTTGATCACTACTTTTCCATAGCATACAGTTTCCATTCTTTTGCTGTTGTTTCTCTTTATATTGTCTTGGTCAGTGGGTATATTGTTATCCTAGTTTTGCTTCACTTTGCATCAATTCATCTAAACTGTCTCCAGCTTAGAGTCCCTAAATTTTAAGTGATTTGCCCAAATTCACATAGATAATTAAATGTCAGAGTCTGGATTTTGAACTTAGTTCTTCTGACCCCAAATGCACAATTTTATGGCTGTATCATTATGCTGCTTTTGAGTAGCTGTAATTATTATGACATTTTCCCTTCCATTTTATGTTTTCCATCCCAAATTCTCCTTACACCTTTCTCCTATTGCTCTGCCCTCTGAAGCCAAGGGCAATTCTAATCCTTCTTCAAACATGACAGTCATTCAGGTATTTGAGCCATTTCACATCCCCTGCCAAGTCTTCTGTTCTTCAGAGAGAACTCACTACCCTCACTACCCTATTCTTTCCCCCTTGTATGATAGAATCTTACCCTTCCATCCTGGTTGCCCTTCTTGACTCTTTCCCACTTACGAATTCCTTCCTAAAATGTGACACCCCAGACTGTCACTGTATTCTATATATGGTCTGAACAGGGCAAGACACTGCTTCTTTTAGGAGAGCCTTAAAATAAACATCAACTTTTTTGGTTGCCAGGCAATCTTGAATCATCTTGAATTTGCTTTCCCAAAATCATAGAGGTACGATTTATATTCTGTTATATGAATGTTATTTAATTTGTCTTAACATTCTAGCCTTTCAGGATCTTTTTTGGGCTGCACTCCGGTGTGTTGATGATCATTCCCAGCTTTTTCTCACATGCAAATTTGATAAGCAATTAATGCTTTTATTCAAGTTCATGTCATTGATAAAAATGTTAAAGAGTAATAAGCAAACTGTTATCAACCATATAAAAGAATTCTCCAAGTTAATAATAATAAGGGAGATTAATAATTGAGTTTCAATTTAGGACATTTACCCTCCATACATTCTGTGGTGCCTCTGAAATCTTCTACCAAATTTCCTAGAAATCTTGGTGTCTTAGCAGTTCTTTTCACTGGTTCTTTTAGTACCTGCTAATCTGGACAAGATGATTTAAACTCATTGAAGACAACTTGGTGCTCCTTTTTACTGTTTCCTTGCTTATCTTGGGTATTGACTTCCCTAAAATCCACATGCGTTTTGTCCTTTGCAGTCCAAAGATCATTGCCCTGGGCAGAGAGTACAGAAACAACATACAAATTCAGCCTTTTTCTTTGTAGTGAGCTGTCATTGCACTTTAACCTTAGCAAGCTTCTTATCCTTTCTTTTTCTTGTCCTTATTTCTCCTGCTCACATTCAGCTCTTTCTGAGCCTAAACATTACTGATACTGTACTGTGGTTTTGTGTTCATCTGCTATTATCTGCTCATTCTTCCATCTTCAGTATGTCTTTTTAAACTGTGAGTTGTTAGGTATTTTAACTATGTATCCATAGCTGTCTCTTAAGACATCATTTTCTCCACCAGTTTTGTTTGTCTGCAGGTCTTCAGAACCTTCTTTTTGAGAGTTTATCAAAACACATGTCCACACCGACCTTTTACCGTATTTTGCTTTCTGAGTTCTTTTCCTTTCTCTCAGTTGGTGGATGGTATTTTTCATTCTTAGTCTTCTGGAATCCTGGTTGGTTATCACACTGACTGAGTTCAGTGTGATAATAACAGTAATGATAATAAGTCATCCCATTTATATACCATAAAAGATTGAGAAGAAACCAAGAATACTGGATTTAGTAAGCTGTTGTTCAGTTTTTCAGTCATGTCTGACTCTTCATTGCACTGTGTCCGGTAGCACACCAGGCCCTTCTATTCTCTACAGTCTCCCAAAGTCTGTCCAAGCTCATGGTTGTTGCTTCCATGACTCTGTCCATCTCATCCTCTGCTGTCTCCTTTTCCTTTTGCCTTCAGTCTTCCCCAGTTACTCCCTAAAGAGTCAGAGTGCCCCCATATTTTGTTCTCTCATCTTATTAGCTGTACAACCTTGAGCAAATAATTTCACTTCTCTGGCCTTCAGTTACCTCTTCTATAAAATGAAGGCATTGAATTAGAAGATTTCTTAGGGGTCTTCCCCCTTTAGATTTATGATCTCATGATATCCTAACTCTTAATCTGTGATTTAATTGAATTCTTCCGTAACATAAAACTAATTTTTAGCCTTTATCAAATGCACATTTTACAGTTCCTTCTCAGAAGAGGGCATAGTGATTTCCAAAATTATTTTATTTCTCTAGTATTAAGCTCCAAAATATTAATCATAGGAAAAAGAAAGCAATATTTAATAGTACAGCTGCATTTCTTTTTGGGGAAGAGAGAAAGACTAAATGTAGCGCTTACATCCTTCATCTTCCCAGTTCTCATTTAGGCATAATTGTGACACCTAGTGGATATAATACATACATAGGAAAATAGAAAATGTTAAAAGATTAGAAACCCCCGAATTGTTTTTTCTGCTTTTTGTAATATGTAAGATGTTTACTTATGTTCACTTCAATGTTTCCAATACTAGAGTTTGTGTTCTCCCAGGGATAAATAGGCAGGAGTAGTTTTGTTAAACTGACAGAGTATCCTCTCTCAGTTTACCTTAAGCCATTGCCATTAAAACCTTCTCTTTTTCCTTTAGACATTTTTATTTCATATATTGAAAAGGCTTCTTCTCAGGTACTCAGATAAGAAAAAATTATTTCAGATCTCTTTGACATAGGGAACTAACATAACTTTAGTAAAAGCTGTTCCATGGTAAATGGCCAAAAGATATAAACAATTGTCAAAAGAATTATGACCTGTTAACCAGATGAAAGATTTCTCTTTATTTTTAATACTAATAAATTGAAAAATACTAATTAAAAACATTTTTGAACTTTTACTTTATACCTAGCAAATTCACAAAGATGACAGAAGTCAGTGTTGGAAGTGTTTTGGAATGATGGCACACTAATGTACCATAACATTCTGAAAAGCAATTTGGAATTAGGCTGAAAAAGCTAACAAAATGCTTATACTCGTTAGCTCAAGGAAGCCATTAATAGGCACATATCTCAAAGAAGTTAGTCAAAAAAAGTCTTATATATAACAAAATGTTGATTACATACCTTCTTGTGGTTGCAAAGATCAGGAAATAAACTAGACCACCATATATTGGGGAGTGGCTAAATAAGTTGTACCACTTGAATGTAATAGTGTTATTATATTGTAAAAAGCATTGAATATGAAGAAAACCGAAGATCATGGGAAGATTTGTATGAACTGATAACAAAGTGAAGCAAACTGGATCAGGAAAACAGTAACAGTATAAATAGAAAGACTAACATCAACAAAAACTGAATGCTGTGAAATTTTAATGTCCAATCTCCCACCAAAGAATAATTGTGAGAATGTGTTCCTCTCTTCTTTGCGCAGGTGTGGGACTGTGTGTGTATAACACTATATTTGCTAGACCTGGTTGATAAATTGAACTTTTTCTTTTCTCTTTTTTTCTTTATTATTAAGAGTGTGTCTGGGGGACATGAAGGGAAAGCAAATAATTTAAGAACTTAAGATAATGTGAAAACAAAAGATACTTTAAAAAATTCAGGTTTCAAAAAGATTTTTAAAAAATTTCTCCACTTACTAGCTACTTTTTTGAACTACTGTCCTGTTTCTGTGCTACCTTTCATTCCTGAACTACCCCATCTTCATCTCCAAGACAAGATCCTTTCTGTCTCTCACCTTACAGTAATCTTTTCTGCTGCAGGCAAGGTACCCTCAGGTTGCTATACCTCCATCTGTTCCTAACCGTCCTTGGGGCATCACAGGGCACAATGTTACCATCTGCTATTAGATTAGACCTCAAGGGAGGGCCTAGAATGGTCTAATCATATACGTCCCTCATTGCACCACTTTCCAACCAGATACTCTTTCTAAACTTACTCCTTAATGGGCATCTTACCCACAGCCCCTTATATTTTCCTCATTCTCAATGGCCAGTTTCTTTCCCATCCATTTAATAAGCTATATGTCCCACTTCAGATCTTTCCATCTTTTGCTGTGTTCCTTATTATATTCCTGTTCCATAATTAATAAATTTCCTTTCATCATAAGCTTTTTTTTTCATTCTTACCATATTCTGTTCACTGAGATCTGATTTTCTATTGATGACACAACTTCCTTCCCCACTTTTTGTAGTACGAGCTACATTTTCTCCTTTTTCTCTCTCACCTCACCCCCACTCCCCTCAGACCTATCCACTGATTATAGCTCCCCATTGCTATTTCTAACTCTGCTGTTGTCTTTCAGCAAACCTCTCCTCCTTTGAGGTTTTCACTATCCAAATGTATAAACTGAACTGGATCCTCGTAGCTCTTCTTTCTGTACAGTCTCCCTTCCCTGAACACCTCTGAAACATTCTTACTTTCTGAGTTCACTTCTAGTCACACAGTCATTTCTTCCTCTTCAGTCCTTGTCCTTATATTAGGTGACTTCAGCATCTGTGATGATGCTCCTTCAGATACTCTAATTTCCCAGTTCCTTAGTCCATTCATTTCCTCCCCTCTACCTCAGCTACATGCAGTGATGATCATACCCTTGATCTTGCCATCACCTACAAGTCTCTATTTTCATATTTGAGAACTGCAAAATTCAGTTCAGCCTTTTGCTCTTCTCTCTTTATATATTGTGCTTCATTTTCCAAGATGATTCAGTTATTATTTTTGCTATAAATAATAGGAGTTCCTTCTAACATAAGGACTATCCTATCGTTCTATCTTAGCACTTAGCTCGGGGCTTTGCCCATAGTAGGCTTGTTATGGATATGGACAGTGTTTGTTATTGAATTTTAATCATAATAATTCCCTTGGTGATACTATATAGCTGTAAATCACAGAGCTTTTCAGAAAATGTAGGTGAGATATAGGGCAATTGAAAGACACATGGTTATTCTAATATGACAAATGACATCAGTGTCAGAAGTTCCTTAAAAGGAAGTGGTCTAGTCATATGTCACAAATGAAAGTAGGACAGTCAAAAGGCTGCATTGTTTTGAGATATTTAAAGAACTAGACAAAGACCTTTGTTGTATCGTGTGAATCCTTTCTAGAGAATTTATTAAAGACTGTTGAAAATCTCTCAGTATGAAAAGACATGGAGTAGGTTTTATATGGTTGAGTTGGAGGATTATCCTGGCTAATAAGATTACAAATCCCTCTAAGTAACAATGATAATAATAGTAGCTTACATGTTTATTTTTCATTTTAAGACTTATAAAGCTCTTTTCCTCACAATAATACTGTGAAGTAGGTAGTCTAAGTAATATTGTCCTCATTTTATACAAGAAAAAAATTAGGTTCACATCATGCTAACTGCAGTCAGTGCTGGGAGTCAAACCCACGCCTTCTTATTCCAAGCACAACATTCTTTCTACCTTTCCATCCTGTCTTTCCCGCATTTAACAATGCCAGTTAGTTCAACACTTAGACTGAAATCTTTGCTCAAAAAGAGCAATTCTCTTCGTGATAGACTCCATGCCATGCAGGTCTGTAGGATGCAACATGGCTGATTTTTAGCCCTTTATCTTCTTTTTTGTTGTTTAAGTTCTGTCTGATTCTTCAGGACACCCTTTGGGGTTTTCTTGGTAAAGATACTGGAGTGACTTGCCATTTCTTTTTCCAGCTATTTTACAGATGAGGAAACTGAAGCAAACAAGATTAAATGACTTGCCTGGAGTCACAGCTTAGTGTGTGTCTGAGGCCAAATTTGAACTCAGATCTTCCTGACTCCAAGTCCAGTCCTCTATGCGTTGTATTGTCTCGCTGCCTCACCAAGGTTCTGGGAAAGACCAGGAACAGAGTGGGAGAGATAGTTGCCAGAGCTGGGGACAACAGGGGTTGCCAGGCAGCCTACATACAACAGGTTCATGGTATATTTGAAAAAGAAGAAAAACAAAACTTATAACAAATATGTATAGTTAAGCAGAACAATTTCTACATTGACTGTGTTCAAAATTATGTTTTATTATGCATCAAGATATCTAACCTTTCTTCTAGACCATTTTTCTAGGACATCTTCAAGTCACTTTGTTACCTGAAATTTAGCAGGTTGAACAACGAGCTCTTTTCCTGCCTTGAGTAGGCATACCATACCGGTTTCTTGTAGCATCAACAGCACTATTATCTCTAGAATCCCCAGATTCAAAACTTTAAGAGTAATTTTTGTACTTACCACCTTTATTTTCCCTTCACTTTGTCCCTCAAATCCAGTTCAGCAAGAATTCTCGTTCCTCATAGCATCTTTATATTCTGCCCTTTTTTTTCAGTTCCACAGGAGAAAGGGCCCTCATCACCTCATCACTGAGCTACTTTTGTGAGGTCATGCTTAGCCCTTCTGTTTCTAGCTCCTTTTTCCCCCCGTATTCTAATTCATGTTGCATATAACAGCTAAGATATTTTTTATATTCTACTTTAATCATGATATGTGAGGTCTCTTCCAGCCCTAAAACTCAATAACTTTTTTCATATCCTTATTTAAAAACCAGCAGTACCTTATTATAATGAAATCTAAACTCCTTATCCCGACATTCTGATCTTCCCCTCAGTATCTGACCTTTGATTGCAAAACATTTTTTTCTAATTACTTATTTAATAACCTTCCTTGAAGAAGCAAGTGAATAAAAAGAGCAGTAGTGAGTCAAGATGACCTGGGCTCAAGTACTGGCCCTGTGACCCAGGGCGAGTCAACTTACTGTCAGGGTCCCAGACTGAGGAGATGCAGAATGGGAACTGATTTGATAAAGGGAGTTTCCTCTTAGGGAAACTGCACATACCAGTGAAATCACAGACCTAGACCCAGAAATCCTTTCCTCTGTCAGTCTAATCCATGTAAGCTTGTGAGCCTGTCTTTGTGTTTTTGTACGTCTTTAGATCCACTAAGACATTCCCATACTATCTGTTCCTCTGTGTTCCCCATCCCTAAAAGTATTTGGTTCAGTGAAAATATGATGTTAGGTGAAGTAGAATTTTCAGTATTATATATATAAAAGATATTTCCAAAACAGTTGGTGCAGTAAACAGGCTTTTGTGACAGTCCTCAGGCATAAGGGAGTCCTTTCCTAGGACTTCTAGGATTCCTTCCTGGTTGGGGTACTCTCTTGACCCTTACTTTCTACATCTGGGCTCACAGTTGTAGCCCCCACCGTGTAGGTGTCAATAGGTTAAGACCTTGTCCAGGTACTCAGTTTATGTCAAAGGAAAGGCCAGTAGACCACCAGAAATTTAGGTGGGGTTAGAACAATTCCTTAATGAGTTTAGGTGCTGAGAAGAACATGTAAAACAGTGGAAATCAGTTCAGTGCAAGCTTTATTGCAAGCAATGGGGAAGAAAGGAAAGAGAGGACAAGGGGACCCAATAAGCAACTCAGGCATGTGCACTAACTAACCTATTGTATAACTCACGTAAGAGCAGTGCCATGTTGGGGAGCACAGAGACATAGGTCCATTAAGCAGGATGCAGGGGAGTGTTGTTCCACAAGAAGGTATGGTCTTGCTGGAGAGGAGAGAGTGCTCCAAAGTGCCCTTCTGAAAGTTGGGCTTTTACTCTGTGCTGCTGGATGGCCTCATTTTAGCTGGCCAAATTGCACATCAGGGCAAACTATTATTTGGGGGAGGGAGAGTTATTATCAGGGAGAAAAAACAAGCTGGTGGTAGACAAAATATTATTTGGGGGGTTTGTGTATCAGAGAGAAAAACAACCTGACAGTAGACAAAATGTTGTTTGGGACTCACAGTTGTACTAACCTTTGAAAAATGAGTATATTCTGTTTGCTTACATCCTCCCTTAAGAGGAAACTGTCAAGATGGCCTCAAGACCATTATCCTATAATAGTGGTTTTCATGCATAGATTTTATGCATGTTAAGTACCTGCAGTACTATAGTAAGGGGAGACTATCATGGTGGTCTCAAGACCACCAGACCTAATCTTACAACATTAATCTCTAAAAATACTCATTTGGCTTTAGGTAAAATAGAATTACTAGTTTTATCAGTAGAAGGTGTTTTCTTGGGCAGGCAAAATTCATGGGACAGATCGAAATCATTCTCTACAAAGAACTAAGACTCTAATTTTGCTGAATGGCTCTGTTTGAATGGACTCAAAATGTAATGAATTCTTGTCACACCAGGTCATCAGATGTACCTCTAAAGTTCATCATTGGCATACAGGAGAAATAAAAGGTGGGAAGGCACAGGGTTAGTAGCCAGAGGACAAGAAGGAAAAAAATCTAGTAAAAGTGGCTAATTTCACATGCATACATACACATACACATACACATACACATACACATACACATATACATACACACATGGCTCCCCCTTCCACTTCCCCAGTGCAGTTTAAGATCTACCTGAAGAGATGACGGTTCTCAGATGAGTTTGGATATTTCTGAAAGTAGAAAGTCTTGTCCACAGCTGGAGGAGGAGGGGATAGTACAACTAATGTTGCCAGAAGAAAAATTCTTAACCCCTTTTTGTGTCCTGGTTCCCTTTGACAGTCTCATGAAGCTCATGGACCCTTCTCAGAATATTGTTTTGAAATACTTAAAATAAAATGCTTATACACAGTAATAGCAGCGTTGTGCGATTATCAGTTGTGACAGACTTAGCTCATCTCAGCAGTGCAATGATACAAGACAGTTCCAAAAGACTCATGATAGAAAATGCTATCCACACCCAGAGAAAGAAAGAACTATGAAATCTGAATGAAGATCAAAGTATGCTATTTTTACTTCTTTCCCTGCCATTTTTATTGGAAACCAAATATATTAAAAAGTATCTCAAAATATTTTTATAAAATCACAAATTCACAGACTCCAGGTTAATAAGAATCCTTAGTTTTTAGGAATGCTGATGTATTTTGTATTCTACTGCTATATGGAAGCTATTGTCTCTGTTTCTTTGCCATTTCTCTAGGATAGTGTAAATAATCCTTCATGTCATAGCAAACAGGAATAGTTATGTCTTGTCTTTACCTGTGTTTATACCTTTAATTTCTTTCTTTTGCCTTGTTGCTAGAGCTAACATATGTCAGATAACCAAGAAGAAAGGGTGTTGTCTATCATAACCTCTTAAGTGGTCTCCTTATCTCAATTCTCTCCTCTCTCCAGTCATTTTCCACATAGCTTTTAATCACAAGGCTAACTATGGCATTCCCTTGTTCAGTAAATTGGCTCCCTCTCTCTGTAATAAAATACAAACTCCTCAGTTTGTCTTTAAAACCCTTCATTTCTACTCTACTTTTCTGTAGTTTACACTAGTTTATACATCTTATTGCTCTCTTTCATAACTCTGCAGTCCAGCCAGACTGACCTCCTTACTGTTATCTGGCTGTATTATTCCATCTCCCAACTCTGCCTTTGCATGACTTTCTCCCCTTTCCATGCCTAAAATATACTCTTTCCTCAGTGCCACCTCCTCTAACATTCTTCTCCTGAACACTTCCCCTCACAGGCACTCTGCCCAGAAATTTCTATGCATATATTTTTGCTTAAATTTTCTGTCTACATACTATTTTCTTCCACTAGTAGGGATGGTATATTTTTTTTCTTTGTGTATCTCCACTCTTGTATAGCACCTGACACATAGGAAGGACTGTGTGGAACTGAATGCTTAGTAAATGAGTTGAAGAACTCTTGACTTATGTCATGTGAATCACTTTTCCCATCAGTTGACTTTATAGTTTTATGTTTGATAATCTTAAAAAGTCTTCAATACATATTTTCAGTGGTTGACCTTCTCTCATGCCATCTCTCAGTTCTCATATCCCCCACATACTGATCCATCACTGTATTGGACCCCATCTTTGTTTCCTTTTCATTTATCCCCTCCTCACCAATCTTGTTACTCTTTCCTGTGCAGTCATTGTCTTCCCACATCCATTCTAATTAGTTCTATTTTTAAAAGCCAAAGTGAAAAGCATGATGAGTAGTTGAGATGAAAATTTCCTAATACCTTAACATTCTCATTTTTTTTTAAAATTCCACCAAGCAAAGTGGTTTTTGATCTGTCTTTGTGTACTCATCATTAACCCCTAAGGCTAAAACTGTTTTGTTATAGGTTTTTGAGCTAGATCTGTAATTTTGTTATAGGAAGCTAGCTCCGAGGAACTTCCTCTGTCATTGCAGAACAGGACCTTGTCTAAGGCTGAGAGAGTTGCCTTTGGTAGTTGTGAGGGTCACAGAGCCACAAAGCTTCACAGGTGGTTCTTGAGTCCAGGCCTTCTTGACCGAGAGGCTGCCTACTCTGTCTACTTTTCTATGCTCCCTCTCAAGGCTGTGACTACTGAACGTAATTAGAATTTTCTTTTGGTGTCATAGAAACTGCTAATTAGTAAAAGAATCAGTGCTAGATAATTATGTAGACATATTCATTAACATGCTATGGTGGAAAGTTCATGTTGAAGTCATAAATAACAATGAACTTCCAAACTTCATTGAATGTCTGAATGAGTTGAGTATAAGCCAAACACTTTTTCCTTCTTCGTGTCTATATAAGAAAAGCTGTTTGTGTGTGTAACTCTTAATTTCCTTCCTGAACGCAAAATGTGATTGTAAAAATAGCTCCTTTCTTGTTTTTGTTCTCTATTTTTAAATCACTCAGAATATGTTTTTTAAGTAGTTGTTTCTTCAGTAGACGGTTAAAGCCTTCTATGCCCTATCTAATAGAGGTCTTTTGCAGAACTCAGCATTTCTTTGAAAAGACTGTATATCTCCAGTGCAAATTTAGAACACCTAGTTGGTTTCTTCTTTTTAAGAGTCTGGCTATGTGTTTTTGTGATCTTTGGGCAATAAATAAGTCAGTGTAAAGTGAGATAGAATGGTGGAGTGGTCTTATTGTTACATGACCTGAGCTCTGTTCCAAACCCTGGCTCTGCTATTTATTAAGTTATATGATGTTGCATAATTTTTCTGAGATTCATTTTCTTTATTTGTAAGATTGGGATAATGATATTCACACTAATTATGGGATTGTGAAGAAAGTGCTTTGTAAATCTTAAGATTTGCTGCCTTTGTGGTCTTGGAAATTTGAAAAATGGAAAGGGGGGTGGGATTTACTCTTGAATAAAGGCCTGAGGTGCTCTTCTGTCACTAAAATGCTTGAACAAGTACATGAACTTTGTCGCTTTTATCTTGTATTTCTGAGACCCTGGTGGGCATATTTACTTCCTGATTTGTGACTGTCTTCTAGAAATTCTTATTTAAATATGCTCGACATTGTATATAAAATACAGTTCCTATCCTCATTGTTTGTAATCTGGTTAGATGAACAAGACATAAACACATGAAAAGAAACCAATGCAAGATGGTAAATATTACCAAAATGAGAGGTATAGTTAAATTCTGTAGGAACTTATAGAAGGAAAGACATCAATTCCAATTGAAGTGGTCAAGGTAGGTTTCGTAGAAGAAAAAATTTAAGTTGTATTTTGAAGAATGTGAATAAATCCAAAGAAGGGCATAAACTTCCATCATTGTTTTGTTTCTTTTTAATGAACCAAAGTGAGTTTAAACTTTTTTTTAGTTTAATCTAAGTTCCTAATGATTTTCAAATGTGCTCACTCACTATTTTACTAAAATAGCTCTCTCCATTCTCAGTAGTTAGCCTTTTATGACTAAATCCAGTGGCCTTTTTTCTGTCCTCATTCTTCTGTATTTACTTCTGTAATATTTGACACTGACCACCTCCTTGATATTACCTTCTCCTTTAGTTTTTGTGACCTGTCTTCATGTTTCTCTTGTTGACTTTTCATCCTTTTCTTGTCCCGTAAGAAGTTGGCGTTCCCAAAGATTCGGGCACTGGCCCTCTCCTTCCCTTTCTCCTATACCGTATCTCTTGGGGATCTCACTCACTTCTCCCGTTTCACTTGGCTACCTCTTTGGGGATAACTCCTAGATCTCTGCTCTCATTCCAAATCTTTCCTCAGAGCTCTCCTGTCCTATATATTTAACTTCCTGTTGTATACCTCCAAATCAATGCCAAGCAACACATCAAATTCAGCCTGTCCAGATCTTCCCCACAAAACACCCTCATTCTTCCCCTGACTTCCCTTTGCCTATTAATAGTGCCACCATCCTCCCAACATATTCCCACTGTGATAACATCAGATTTCTCTTTTACTCTTCCTTCTCAGTACATGAAACCACTTGCCAAGAAATGTTGATTCTACCTTGGATATTTCATTTCTATGCAGTGACCATAGTTCAGGCTACTGCACTTTCACCATTACCTTTCACTTAGAGGGCTACTTCCATCTCTTTCTGCTGCCCAGATGTTATTTCTCTCTTACAAAATGTTCAGGATTTTCACTAACTGCCAAATAAATATAAAGTCCTGATCCTGATATTTAAGGCCTGCTATACTTTCTTTTCCACCCTCATGCTCCTCTGCTTCTAATACCCACTTTGGGGGTGTTGAGTGGTTTAGTTTGACTACTCTGCAGCCCATATTCTTATCCTACCCTCTCCTTTCTCTGTACTTTTTTCCACACTGCCTTCTATGCCTGAATTGAACTTTCTCTCACCTCTATTTCAATCTGATCCCTTCCTTTGCACAAGGACCAATTCAGGTTCCACCTCTCCTCAGCCTTTCCCTCCAGAGGTAAAAATGATCTCTCCCTCCTTAAACTTCTCATACCATATGGTTCTCTCCTTTTTACATGTCAAGCTTTCCTTTGTATCCGTTATTTGTATACATTTAATTTACCCCATTAGGTAGTAAATTCTTTGAGAGTGGGATTTATGTTATATGTTTCTATTTCCAGTGCCTTTCATGAGTGAATGAACATAAATTTGTTAAGCACCCACTATGTACCAGGCATTGTTGCTGGATGCTGGGGATAGAAATATAGAAACAGTACTTGTCCTGAAGTTTACATCCTAATAGGGTGATAAAACACATATTCAAGAGCGGGAGTCAAGTTTTGGCATGAGGAGTAACAAGAATTGTGAGTAGAACAGTATATGGCAGATTATCACAGCCTTGTCAATAGCAATGATTTAATTATGTTCCCAGAGCAGGATGTGGAAGGATGGTTAAGGAGATGAGGACTGGGATGAGGAGGGCTTGCACAAATGATGGCAAGCTATCTGAACTGGAAAAGCCATGGTTCCCCAGTGGGTTTTTGGATAAGGACAGTTAGTACTTTTTATATGTTTGAATGGAGTTGTTGAATGAAGAAAAAGTTGCCCTATTCTAGAAGCAAGCAGATATAGGTAGTGACTTAGGAGCTCTTAATTTTCATCAGTAATAGCATTTTTGCTCTTATTTTCTATGTATTAAGGGAGACTTAAAATCTTAGACCAATGTGAACAAAGGAGCGGGCTGTGGCAGAAGTAGAAAATGTTCCTTATTTCGTGTTTTAATATTAAAAATCTTATCCTTTGGATATCACAGCTGATCAGAAGATTTTCCTTTTGTTTATTTTTGTGTCCCCCCCACCCTTTTTTCCTGTAAGGTGACATCGTTCAACCATTATTACTTTGGTTTGTTTTTATTTCAATATGAAACGTCTTCCATACTTTTTTCCCCCAGGGATTGATTCCACAGTTCAAAAGGAACACAAAAACCAGACAACTCCATCTGCAGCACCAACCTCAACCCCTTCTAAGTACCACCGAGGTCGATCTGGGGGAGCTAGAGATGAGAGATATCGATCAGGTAAAGAATGAATAAGATTATTGGTCGAATATCCTTACTGGTGTACGTGTAGACTAAATATCTTGACAGCTTCTAATTTTCAGTAATTTAGGCCCTAAAATCCTAACTGATATATAATTATGCATTTTGGGCGTCCAAACCCGTGATTTCATCTGTGCGAGGAACTTCCAATTTGAAAACTCCTTCACAGTAATACGTATCAGCAACTCATCTGCAACTTAGAACCATGGCCTCCAAAGTGAGGCCACTGATATAACGCTAAGGGATATAAACTAATATAAACTAATCAAACAGTGCAAAGACTGACTGGATCCCACTGCCTCAAACACCACAGCACAGTCACCGACTCACTTTGTTATTCCCCCACTCCCACTTCTGTGCTATGTAAGCTCCCAACCTCCCCTATCCTGAGCCAAGCTTTGAGAGCACATGTAACCTAACTGTTACGTGGATACCCATAGTAGAAGCTGAGCAAGTACAATTGGAAAACCCCTATCTCCTAGATCACCTCTTGGAGGGTAGTGATAGTTGCCCCCTTTTTTATTTTGGGTATGACAAAAAAGTAGGCACACATTACGTTGTATTTTCCCCCAAGTCCATACCTTTTACAAATATTCCCTGTTACTGTCAAAGGCACCACAATCCTCCCCATCACCCAGGTTCATAGCTGTGATGTCTCTGTTGACTCCTCACTGTCCCTCATCCCACATAGCTAAACAGTTGCCAAAGTTTGTTGCTTCTACATTTCTTATATCAATCCTTTTCTCACTGTCTTCATAGCCACCACCTAAGTTCACATTATTGTTATATTTAATAATAATAATTATTATTACATAGCTAACATTTATGTAGTGTCCACTATGTGTTAGGCACTGTGTGCAATATAACCATGCAACATAGGTAGTATAATTATTGCCATTTTAAGTGACTTGCCCAGGGGTACATATCTAGGAAGTATCTGAGGCTGCATTTGAACTCAGGTCTTCCTGACTCGAAAGTTAGCATGCTATCCACTATCACAGTAGTCTCCTTATTCATATTTTGGTCCATGTTTCACCTTTCTCCAATCTACCTCTCACTCAGCTGCCAAAGCAGTGTTTCTAAACCACAGGTCTTATCTCATTTTCTTACTCAAAAATTCCTGTGGCTGCTATTGACTCTAGGGTCAAATATTATTTTGTCTTTATCTCTCTTTTTAAATTTCTTTTTGTGTGTTTTTAAATGTATACATTTATTGCTACAATATTGCATATATAAAATTTACAAATAAATATATGTTGGGGGTGTACACTTGGGGTATATGATCACAAAAGTTTGCAAACCACTGTTTTAGAAAGTTGCACTCAAGGGTGCTCTAAGATTTATTTCCTTGACTTAAGTCAGACAGCTGTGTGTCACAGGTAGAACTAGAACCTGGGTCTTCTGAACTCTTATGCTGCATAATAGTAAAATAGAAATTGCAAAAAAAAAAAAATAGTTCTCTTACTCCTTTGTTTCCAAGCAGAATGGATGACCAAGGTTAAAAGAGCCAGGTCCAGGGGTTCCTCAAAAGTTACAAACACATTGTTACAGTCCCTGAGATCAGAAAATGTGTTAATATGGGCAAAAATATAGAAAAAAGCTGAACATTTAAACTTTAACAAAATGAAGGGTTGGAGGAGGTGACATTGCGGAGAGGAGGCAGAGAGAAACAAAGAAAGCAATCTGGTATTGTTGAGAAGATTATGGACTTTGTTTCACCAAAGTTTCAAGAACAGGAAGGACAGAGAGTAAAGCCAGTACAGGAGTGATTGACCTGTGGAAGAACTAAGAAGTCAAAGATTTGGAGAGCACTCTGAAGTCCCTGATCACGGTCTGTTGTTATTTCATTTCTTCACTGCTGGAGTCGTGCAACTCCAGACCTTCTTCTTTATCCTCATGGATCTTGGTTGAGAACTTCCAGAATATTTTTGGGGGGAGAGAGAGAAATGGAGGAAACCTGATCTGTGATTTCATCAGTATAGGGAGTTCTAGTAAGGAGGCTTCCTTTACCAAGGTATATGTGCTTTTTCTGAAGCTCAGTTTTTAGAATTTCCTGAGGACACTGAGTCAGTGTATGACTGGCCTAGGTGTAAGCCTGTGAGTACCTGCACCAGGGGCATTTAGAGGAGCAAAGGGGCAAATTTGAAAAATATTGCATAGGTTAAATCAACAGGCCCTGACAACAGATTAAATATGGGGGTTAGATTAAGGAGTAGAGGATGCTACACCTAGGTTGCAAGTCTAGGGTACTTACTGGGAAGGGAAATTTATAAGTGGGGAGGGTTTGGGGCCAAAGATAAGTTCAGTTTTGAACATGTTAAGTCCTAGATTTCTACAGGATATTCAGTTCAAGATAGTCAGTAGGACATTGGAGATGTGAGATTAACAGTCAGCAGAGAGGTTAGGGCTGGATAAGTATATCTGAGAATTATCAGTGTACTAATAGTAACTGAATTGGTGGGAGCTAAAATAGCAGCAAAACAAATGAGGTTCAAGAAATTAATTCTGTAAGAAACTTCAGGGGCGTTACCTTCCCCATAATCAGAATTGCATCACAGTCATAGAAAAACAGGGGCACAAGAAAGGGACCAACCAGCAAAACCAGGACGATTGAAGACCAACAAGCCCAGAGCCTCTCCAGGCATCCAGAGGTGAGCCAGCCACACCAGTACCTGTAAGGCTCCTTATCTGGAGACAGCAAGAGCAGAGGGCTCCAAGAAGAGCAGTCTTATATGGTGGGAAATCCGCAATGTGATCTTAGAAATAAAAAGGAGTGATAGTGACTTGTCTAGATATAGAGACCATCAGCCAATCAATAAGTCAGTCAATAAACGTTCATTAAATGCCTATTGTAGTGCCAAGCACTATACTAAATGCTGAAGATACTTAAAAAAAAGGCAGACAACAACTCCAGCTCACAAGGAACTCACAATTTAATGAGGAACATAGCATGCAAACAGCCATTTACATGCAACATATATACCCTGGAAATAATCAGCAGAGGAAAGGCACTAGAATTAAGAGAGAATGAGAAAGGCTTTCTGAAGAAGGTGGAGAGAAAAGACAGTAAATGAGTTCAATTTCAGGTGTGTTGAGTTTAAGATTACTACTGGAATCCAGCCTGAGATTTCTAATAGGAAGGTGGAGGTGCAATACTAAAGGTCAACAAAGAGTTTAAGGCTGGATATGTAGATTTGAAAGTGAGTGTAGAAATGAAAATTGTATCCATGGGAGCTTATGAGGTCACCAAGTAAAGTAGTGTAGTGGGAGATGAGAAGAGGGCCCAGGACAGTTAGTGGGCATGATTTGGATGAAGATCCAACAAAGGAGACTGAGGAAAAAAAATGATCAGATAAGCAGGAGAAGAACCAAGGAGAATAGTGTCACAAAAATTTTGAGAGAAGAGAATATCTAGAAGAGGGTGACTGATGATGTCAGAAGCTTCAGGGAAGTCAAGAGAGATAAGGATTGAGAAAAGGCCAGTAGATTTAGCAATATAGAGATCATTGGTAACTTTAAAGAGAACAGTTTTCTTTGAATGATGAGGTTGAAAGCCACGTTGGAGAATCAAAAAGAAAGTGAGAAAAAGAAAATGGAGACATTGTCAACTATCACGCATCTTCTCCTTCCATGTTTATGAACTCTGAAATTCCCTTATCACCATCTATTGTTACTTCACTTCTTCCTCTGCCTTGCAACTCCAGACTCTTGTTCTTCATCCTCACCACACCCTCCCATTCTTTAATACCTTAGTTCTTTCACAGGCCAATCACACCTGTACTGGCAGTACTCGCTTCCTTTCCCATTCTTGACCCTTTGGTGGATCAGTTCATCCTTCCCTACCTTCTTGAGTCTCCTTTCCTCCTTGCCATTTCACTCATCTTATCCTGCAAAGACTTGGAGTTGGATCACTCCCATCATCTGCTTCCTTTACTCCTGTACACATGCAGCTGACCAAAGGAGGAGAAAATAACAAAGTTGACTGGGTCCCTACAAACTTGTGGCAAGATCCAAGGGTATAACTGAGCCACAGTGGAGAAGTAGGTAATAGGAAATGAATAAATTGAGAAAGTAGGATGTAAAGGTGTTTGAGGGAGTATCATTACGTATGTTGAAATATGACAGCAAGAATTGAGGAGGTTAACACCAAGCCAGGCATAGAACTCACTGAGGAAAAAAGGGAAATGGCCTGCAAGTTGGTAGACAACAGCTATCAGAATTTTCATTTGTTTGTAGGTATGAACTGAGTAAACCTCAGAGGCATAGAGGTTACTGAGTGATGGTCGTAGAGAGAGGACCTGGAAGTGGCAACAAGAGACAAGCAGTATTCTAATTCCCCCACCTCAGCTAGGCAGAGGGAAATGAGGGAGAGTGCAGGTAATATGTGTGTTCATCCTTCGTTCCCAAAGAAGACCACGCCGTCAGAAAAATAATGACATGACTTGTACTGGACTTTGTTCTGAGGGAGGGAGGAGTGGCCAGGGAGGCTGTCATCAGGAGGGAGTCATGGCTCAGTTTGAGCCAGAAAATGAAAGGGAACAGGAGTGATATCAAGGAAAATTTCTCTGATATTCTAGAACTAAAGGGTAAAATAGAAATTAAAAGAATCCCCTGATCACCTCCTGAAAGAGATCCCAAAATGAAAATTACCCCAGGCATTTTATAGCCAAATTCCAGAGCTCCCAGGTCAAGGAGAAAATATCATAGGTAGCCAAAAAGAAACAATTCAAATATCGTGGAGCTACAGTTAAGTCACAATAAAACAAGATTTAGCAGATTCTACATTAAAGGATAGGAAGGGTTGGAAAAAGATTTAGGAATACAATTAAGAATCACCTACTCAGCACAACTGAGTATAATTAAAAAAAAATGGAAATTTGGCAAAATAGAGGACTTTCAAGCATTCCTGAATAAAAAATTTGACTTTCTGATACGAGACTCAAGAGAATCATAAAAAGGTAAATGGAAAGGAGAAATTATAAGGAATTCAATAAAGTTAAACTGTTTATATTCCTACATGGGAAAATGATACTTGCACCTCCTGGGAACTTTCTCATTTTGGGGGCAGAGAGAGAGAGAGAGAGAGAGAGAGAGAAGGAGGAATGTGCTGGGAGAAGGAGAAAGGAAGAGGTAGAATGGGATAAATTATCTGACATAAAAGAGGCATGAAAGAGCATTTACAGTGGAAGGGAAGATGGAGGAGGTAATGGATAGGGAGCATGTGAGCCTTATTTTTATCAGAATTGGCTCAAAGAGACAATAACATACGCACTCAGATATAGAAATCTATCTTACCATACAGGAAAGTGGGAAGAAAAGGGGATAAGAGAAGGGAGGGCAAATTGGGGGAGGTAGAAGTTAGAAGCCAAAAACTTTTGAGAATGGACAGAGAGAAAGGAAAGAAAGATGAATGGGTGAAATGGGATGAAGGGAAATATGAAATACATAGTAATCATGACTGAAAAAAATTTACAGCGAACTTCTCTGATAAAGTCCTCATTTCTCAAATATATAGAGAATTGAGTCAAACTTATAGAAATAAGAGCCATTCCTCAAGTGACAAATGGTCCAAGGACATGAACAGGCAATTTTCAGACAAGGTAACCAAAGCTATCTATAGTCATATGAAAAAAATTGCTCTAAATTACTATTAATAAGAGAAATGCAAGCTAAACAACTCTGAAGTACTACCCCACACCTGTCAGATTGACTAATATGACAAAACAGGTAAATGAGAAATGTTGGAAGAGATGTGGGAAAATTGAGACATTATTGTACCGTTGGTGAAGTTGTATGCTGATTCAGGTATTCTGGAGAGCAGTTTGGAACTGTGCCCAAGAGGCTATAAAACCTTGCATACCCTTTGACCATGCAATACTGCTACTAGGTCTGAATGCCAAGGAGGTGAAAAATGAAATGGAAAAGGGCCTATATGTACAAAAAATATTTATAGTAGCTCTTTTATCGTAGCAAAGAATTGGAAATTGAGGGGAGATTCATCAGTTGGGGAATGGCAGAATAAATTGTGGTACATAATTGTGATGGAATATTATTGTCCTATAAGAAATGATGAGCAGTATCCTCTCAGAAAAATCTAGAAAGATGTACATGAACTGATGAAAAGTGAAATGAGCAGAACCAAAAAACCATTGTATATAGCAACAGCAATATTTTACGATGATCAGCTGTGAATGATTTAGCTGTTCTTAGCAATAAAAGGATCCAAGACAGTTCTGAAAGACTTATGATGAAAAATGCTATCTATCTCCAGAGAAAAAAACTGATGGAGTCTGAATGCAAATCAAAGCATACTTCTTCTTTACCTTTTTTCTCCTTTTTTTTGTGGGGGTTTTTTTCGTCTGTTTTCCTTCACACCATGACTAACATGGAAATACGTTTTGTATGACTTCACATGTATATCCTATATCAAGTTGCTTGTCTTCTCAATGAGGTAGGGAAGAAAAGGAGAGAATTTGGAACTCAACAATTTTAAGAAACAGATGTTAAAAATTGTTTTTACATGTAATTGGGAAAAACAAAATCATAAATTTTTTAAAAAGAAAGAAAGGAGTGGGAAGGAAGTGATTTAAGGGAAAATCAAGTTACTGCCTATGGAGCAAAGCAAATATTCCCCAAGAGTAGTAGAAAGGATAGATAGCTTTAGAGCAGGATATGGAATGGGAAGTGGGGAGGGAAGCAGGAAGAAGTTAGATGTAGGTGGATGAGAGTAAGGAAGGGATCCATAGGGGATGGAGAACAGGATTTGAATAATGACATCTGGTGATTCTCTGGGATAGGGAGGGTGTGACAGTGAGAGCTGGTTAATCATTGATACATGACTTCACTTCAGGGTGGAGTCCTCTGGGTGTTGTTAAGCAGCTCCTGTGAGGGGCCCAGTTGGGGGAGCTGTTGGGGAGAATGGGGATAACAGTACTTTGGCAATACCTACCAAATAGGGCTGTTGTGTAGAAAGGCTTTTATAAAACCTTAATGAACCCTGGAAATATTCTCTCTATATAATAAGAATTTTGAAATATCTCTTTAAAAGGTAAAAATTACAAAATGTTATTAATTTTTCAGATATTCATACAGAAGCTGTACAAGCAGCATTGGCCAAGCATAAAGAACAGAAAATGGCTCTGCCCATGCCAACTAAAAGACGATCCACATTTGTCCAGTCTCCTGCAGATGCCTGCACACCTCCAGGTAAGTGTGCCAGTCAGGACTTGTTCTGGGGAGGTGACTCTTTTAGGATATTTTAAAGAACCTTTGTCTTGCCATTGTCATGCCAGTCCTCACCCACAGTACTTAAGGCAGGCATTCTTTTGATTGTCACTTCCTCCAGTGTCAACAAATTTGGGCCGCAAAGTAAGGGAGAGATTCTGTTCAATTCTATATCCCAGTTATTTCACATTTTCACCTGTCAGCAATGAAAATGGTACAGTATAATCAAATTATAATCACAGACCAAAGGCTTAGGACCTAAAAGAAAAATTTTTGTGGACAAGTCAGAATTTTAATAAATATCTAAATTATAACCCTTCAAAAATTATTATATATTTTTAAATTACTCATCTTTCTCAGACACTTTATCTCTTTGACATTGTTATCAATAAAGGAGGTTTAAGTTTAATTTTGTTGCCTGGTATGGCTTCTTCCCATTCTGACATTGAGTGATATGGTAGGGCTCCAGTTGAGCTGGCAGCAAATGTTAAGATCCATTTTTTAAAATAATGGCTCCACGAGACCAGCAGAAACTAGTAGCTTCATCTAAACCCTGTTTGTTGGACATAAATATAAGTTTTTTAAATGTCATTAATTGTTGAAGAAGTACAAAGCCCATCCTCCGAAGATACAGCAGATAGCAGTTTCTGGCTGTCTCTGTTCCATTAAGAATATTTTTGAAGCCTTTTCTTTTGCACAGCCTCTCAGGGGAAAGTGTTGAATGTAACCTTTTGAAGCCAAGAATGGTAAATCTATTCCTAAGTTTCACAATTATTCGTTCTAAATTTGTTCACACTTGGTTGTTCAGTTTTCTTATGTAAGTGCCTGTCTCCCTAGAACTTCACATTATTGGTAATAAGTCTGTTTTAGTTTTCCTCCTATGTTGATCCAAACTATTTATCCTGTTTTTGTTTTTTGTTAATAGAAACTTTATGTTGTAATCAATTCATATTCATACTAGTTTAGTTGCTAAGCTTCTTAGCACTGATATAAAGCAGTATGAGCAATTATCTTTTAAGTATTTGGCAACTTGCTAGAGTACTTGGGTATGCAGTGCAACCGTTAATTGTGTGTGTTTTCCTTTCTTCTTCACATTTGTGGTGTTACTATGTTTGAGATAGAAATAGCTGTGTGGCTTCAAGTGTTTCCCCAAAAGCTAATAGAGGATACCTCTGGTAGACCGTTTCAGTAAAATATGCTATCTCACAATGCTTACAATAAAACCCATTCAGGAAAATCTTGAACAATTTTCATATATTGTTGTGCTGTATTAGTTAGATTGCCATTAACAAAAGAGTTTTTCTTTGGAGTAGTTAGCCCTCTTTGGCAAAGACTTTGCTGTATTATAGCTGAAGGGTTAGATTGTGATAAATGGCAAAGGGTCAGGGTGTGTGTGGGGGGGTTGTCAGACATTGGTCTCGGAAATAGAGTTCCTCATAGTTGAAGAATCTAGTTCCAGAGAAAATAGCCTAAGCTTGTGGTTCTAATGTTAGATGCTGTGGTAAAGGAGAATTCAATGAATATGACTCAGGATAAACTTTTAAAGAAATCTTTATTTGTAATCGCTACAACTGAATAGTAAATTAGAAATTGCTTTAATAAGATGTCCTGGCTGTTGTCTTATGAGAGCATAGTCCTTCAGTACTCAGCATAAGGCCCCAGATATCTAAATAATAACATTTCCAAGATCTTTCCTCTGCTTTGAAAGATAGGCAAAAACATCATCTCCCTCTTCTCCCATAGCAATTCCCAAACTTTCATTTACAACTCAAAATCAAGGTATGCAGATACAGGGAGATCGCAGGTAAACATAGATCTGTCTCTTCACTGTCAGATTAAAGTACTATCTTTGTAAGAGTGCTAAAGTGAATTAAGAACTCTAGCAGATAACAAGAGCTCTAAGCCCCCAAGTCCCTTGGAGTACAGGCTGTGGGTCCAAAAGAAATCAGGTTTCAGACAAATACAAGCAAATAAAAATTCCCTGCTATCACTCTGCTCCTATTTAATCCATTCACATTCACACAGGTAGGTAGGTAATTTTAATGACACTGCTAAGTGTAGACCAAGTTGGCACAAATTTAATAGGTGAATGGCTTCAGATCTCTTCATGTTTGTGGTAGCTAGCATTCACTGACTCTGGTAGAGAGAATATAGCTTCCTAACCCTAATTTCTTTTCTTTTTCTGAATTGTTATATATGTATTTTGAAGGGAGAGAGACATTTTCTACATAATTTCTGTGAACAACTTTCGCTGTTTTTGTTATCTATTTACTTTGTGACATTGACCTCCTTGCTGTTCCTCACATGAGATGCTCCATCTCCCAACTGCAAGCACTTTCATTGGCTTTCCCCTATATCTTCTCTCCATTTCCTAACTTCCCAAGTCCCAGCTAGAGTCCCACCTTTTACAAGAAGCCTTTTCCTGATCTCACTTAAGCCTTCTTTCCACTAATTATCTCCACTTTATCATGCATGCATTTTGTTTGTACATAGCTGGTTTTATGTTGTATTTCCTATTAGACTGTGAGCTCCTCAAGAGCAGGGATCCTTTTTTTGCCTTTCTTTGTATACTTAGTGCAAATGCTATGTATAGTGCCTTGCATACAGTAAATGTTTAATAAATACTGAAAAGAAATGCAAAAAAATCATTTTAAAACCTTGATTCTGGTCACAATTTTGAAAACATAGTACATAATTCACAACTGAGATCACCTTTCTTCTGTCCAGAGGTCAGATTTAAGTGTCAAAATCTCAGTTACCTCAAGGTTTATTTAATGTGTATGTTAATTTTATCTCATTGACTGAAACATTTAAATAATTTGATTTGGTAGAAAGCTACATAGTTCTCTGTGTCTTTGGTCTCGTTCAGATTCTTTTTTAGAAAACTTGAATTGCAGCCATCTTGGTTTCTTTGTGTGCTGAAATCATTTACTAATATCACGAGGCAATTGTTTCAGCTCCTCTTGTAAGAGTTCTTTGTGTAAACATATTGCTCATTCATAAGGCTTAACATTGACAGAAACTTCATTTGAAATATAGCTTTTTTTTCTTTCTCTATCAGTTTTTCTGCCTTGTCCTATACTATATGATGGGGGTGTTCTAATGCCCAAAGGAGTAGCATCTCCCCAAAAGAGACTTTTCCCCAAAATATATCCAGCCTTTTCATATTGATTTGCTTTTAGAGTAAATAGCCAAATTTCTGTGAGGGAAAAATCAGTTTCCTGGCTTATTCAGGCCCCTGCTTAAGAGTAACACTTTTAGGGGTTAACCATAATTACCTTCCTAGTGTACTATGAACAGATGGAAAGTTTAATTTTTAAACTTGGAAGTGAAAGAATAAGCAAAGTTGAAATGCTCAGTAACATGCTGTTCCTTGTATTTTTAAGGTAATTTGTTGTTGTGCTGAGGAAATTTTCTTTATCCAGAGTGTTCATTTATGCATAGTTCAATTTTGGATGTCAATCAAAGCGAGTTGAATAGTCATGGTCCATTAACTTTGACTTCACAGATCACATTAACATGGATAAACATATAGCATAAATTTCACTAATATGGAATTTGAGGGAGATAGTTTGAATGGTAGCTTTTTAAAATGCCATTTTATTACAGATGTGTGCAGAAACCCAAATTAATTGCTGTTGATAGTGTATCCTGCCATATCTTCCTTGATGAAAAGCTATAAGTTATTTAAGAGGAAGGGGGCAGGGACGTGGCACAGTGGATAGAGCACTGGGCTTGGAATCAAGAGGACTTATCTTCATGTGGCCTCAGACATTTACTAGCTAGCTGTATGATCTTGGGCAATTCACTTCACCCTGTTTGCCTCAATTCCTCATAAAATGAATTGGAGGAAAAAAAAGCAAACCAAATGGCTTAGCAACAACAAAAATTTAAGAGAAGAATCCCCATTTTATATTATATATATATTTATATTTAATAAATTAGTAATTAGTAATAAATTAGTATTTAGTAATATTTAACCTAAGACCAAAGGGAACTAAAGCAGGATGAGAGGAATGTTGAATATTCATTATATGAGACTTTCTTATCCTTTTGGTTTAATTTACTAGTTCATGAAATCAAGAATGTATTACAAGTCAAGTCATTGTGATTAATTTTGAACATTAGCCAGTCTTTGAGCATTTGCTATAATTTTGGATGATAGATTTAGAGCTGAAAAGGAACTGAGCAGCCATCTAGTCCAGTCTCCTTATTTTATTGCTGCCTATGAGTAAATTTTATGCCTTCTCTGCTCCATTCTTGTTTAGAGTAGTTTAGTAAATCTTTTTTGTTTGTAGTGGATGGTGCAAAGATCAATATCAGCCTGACCATAGTAAAAGTATCATATAATCCAAACTATAGAAGTTTTACTTATGTGAAAAAGTTTTATTACATTCACAGATGCATGAGCATGTAAACCAATACAATTTTTGTGTTAGCTAGCTAAAGATTGAAACCTTTCTTTGTTTAACAGTTAAAAACACAGGAATTATCATTTATGGAATATGTTTAATCCTTAACTTCTTCCTTCAAGGATTAGTTAAGGTATCACTGAAACATTTCCTGATCCCCTTAGTTGTTAGTATTTTCTTATATTATTATATTTATTTATGTTTAGTTCCTTGAGGGCTTGGACAGTTCTTGGTTTTTCCCCAGTGCTTTACATATACTAGATGTTTAAATGTTTGAGTTGAATTAAATACACTGAGCCCTCTAAGATTCCCAAAGGTTCAAAGAAATTTCCTGAGAAACTATGACAGTTGTTGTTTTTTTCCCTGTCTGAAGTATAAAGAGACAAAAACCCACTAAAAACCCTTCATAACCTTGCCCCTTCCTACCTTTCTGGTCTTCTTAAACCTTCCTCCTTTCTACCTACACCCTATGATTCAGTATCCTTGGAACCTTCCTGCTTCTCAAATAAGACACCCCATGCATTTTCACTAGCTGTTTTATATACCTGGTATTCTCTACCTTTTCATTTTTGTCTCTTGGATTCCTGGCCTTCTTTCAAGACTCAGCTCAGCTAAAATCCCACCTTCTTTCTATAAGAGGCCTCTCCTCTGCACCTCTCATTTCTCTGCATTTATCTCATCTGTATTTAATGAATTACAGTTGACTCCCAGGCAGAATGGGAGCATCTTGCAGATGAGGACTGGTTTTTACCTTCCTCTCTATCCCTGGTAGAGTGATTCCTTAAGAAATGCTTGCTTACCAACTAACTTCTTCCATATCCTGACCTCTCAGAATCTCTATTTTCTTTCAAAGCTCAGCTCAGGTGTTACCTTTGATGTGCCCAAGGCATTTATTTGATTTTTATTTTATTATTACAAGTCTTCTCCTTAGTTTTTAGATAAGGAAACAGAACTTCAAGAGAATTTAAGCAGCTTGCCTACAGTGTCAATATCTAGAGGGTTTATGTATGGTATCTCCAGTTGCCTTTCAGACATCTTGAACGAGATGTCCAGAGACATCTTAAACTCATCATGTTCAATAGCTTTCCCTTAATCCCCTCACTCCCACCCTCCCTTCCTGTTACTGTTGAGGGCAACATCATCCTCCTGTCACTTAGTCCCACAGTCTAGGAGTCATCCTGGATTCCTTAGTCTCTCACACACGCCGTATCCAGTCTATTACTGAGGCCGGTCAATTCCATCATTTCAGTATCACTGCCACCACTTTAGCCCACGCCCTTATCACCTCATGCCTGGATTATGGCCATAGCCTTCTGCTGAGGGCCTGCGTGCCTGAAGTCTCTCCCCATTCCAATCTGTTCGGCCTTTGGCCACCAAAGTGATTTTCCTAAAGCACAAGTCTGACTGTGTTACCTGCCCCCCCCCAACCACCTTCGGTCAACTCCAACAGCTCCCTTTCACCTCCAAAATCCTCTGTTCAGCGTTCAAAGCCCTTCATAACCTAGATTCCTCCTACCTTTCCAGACTTCTTACGCTTTGCTCCCTACCACATGTTGTTTACTGTTCTTGTTTGTCCTTCATTTTTTAAGAGGACCAGTGACATCATGGGTGCTGTGTTGACTTGTGTTTGAATTTGATTTAAGTGAGGCAGAGTTGCACAGAGTCCTCAGCCTCACTCTTCCTGAGTCATTGAAGTTTAGTGGCAGGACAAAAGTCAAGATGACTGGTGATGGCCTGGAATGCAGTGAATGACCTTGGCATCCTTGATGCCTGACCAAGCTGTAAGTGTTCCACAGTGCCTGCTTTAGCTGTCTTCATGGTCTTTGGGGGAAAAATTGTTCTTGTCCACCCATTCTGCCAGGGAAAGTCTTCACATGCAGTAGCACCAGTGCAATATTCACAGCACTTATGGCAGCCATGAATATCCCAGTGCAATTCTAAATCGCAAAATACAACAGACTCTCCACGTGGAAGACAGAACCAAAACATTTATTCAGACACCAGAAAGCCAGATCCATCATAGTAACAAAAATCTATACACAATAACAATGCAGAGGACAACACCATCCCCAAGGTTTCTCCCTGCTAGGCTTCCCACAAACCAGCTCCCTCTTAAACAAATCAGAAACAAACTCTTTCACTCACACTAACCAGCTGCCTGCTTGCCTGTATCCTTCCTAGGTCTGGCTGCTCTCTGACCAAATTTCCTCTCAGGTCTGCTCTAGCTCTGCTTCTTCCTATTCCACTCATTTGGCAAACTCCTCCCACCACAGGCTCCATGTGACTCATTCAGGTCACATGGGTCTGTTAATGAATGGGAAAGATCTTCCTATTTAAATTACCATTACACTCACCAACAGGTTTGAAGCCTGTCAGTTACACTCAACATACTCTTCCATCCAGTTACGCTGTCCTTGCTGTTGCTCCACGAAAAAGACACTCCATTTATGGCTCCAGGCATATTCTTTGACTGTCCTTCATTCCTAGAATGCTCTCTCTTCTCCTCTCTGCTTACTGTCTTCCCAAACTTCCTTTAAGTCACAACTGAAATGCATTCTTCTGGAAGGAAGCTTTTCCCAATCCCTCTTAATTCTATTGCCATCCCTCTATTAAATATTTCCTTTTTTTTCCCGGTGCATAGCTTGCTTATATATATTTGTTTGCTTCTTGGATTGTGAGCTCCTTAAGGGCAGGGACTGTCTTTTGCTTTCTGTATCCCCATTGCTTAGCATGGTGTATGGCATATAGTAGGTGCTTAATAAATGTTTATTGATTGAGTTTCAAAGCTGAGGCTAACTTATTTAAATACTCTTTCCATTTCACCATGCTATAGAATAAGTGTTTGTAATTTATTTTACTAATTTTAAAGATCCTAAAAAAAAGATTCATCCATGTTTATAAGATTCCTTATTTTATAATTTGCCAAATGACTAAAACACATATCAGCTGGTGGCTAACCTTTTGTTGGTGACTTTCTCAAAATAAAAAACTGAGAAGGGAAAACTCTTAAGTTCTCTTAAAACTATTATTCAGAAATTTTAAGTCACTAAAAGTTCTGTAAAGGCAATTTAGTTAAACTGAAATAATAAGCAAAATCACATAATTGATCAAAGTAAAAGACATTAGTTATTTGGAAATCATATTCTGATTTTCAATATAAATCAGGAAAGTTGAAAAGACTGTTTTCAAATCTGATGGAAGTCACTGAATGTAAAGGTACATTGTGTGTGTGTGTGTGGGTTCTTTGTAGCCGAAGAAGATCATGCTATCAGAGAAATAATGACATGACTTGCACTTGACTTTTGTTTTTGAGCAAGGGAGGGCTGTGCAGGTCACCAGCCTCACTTTTCCTCCAGAGCCATCTGAATCCAGTGACCAGATATTCATCAGGATGACTGGAGATGACCCAGGATGAGGCAGTTGGGGTTAAGTGACTTGCCCAAGGTCATATAGCTAGTGAGTGTCAAGTGTCTGAGGTGAGATTTGAACTCAGGTTGTCCTGACTCCTGCACTGGTGCTCTATCCACTGCGCCACTTAGCTGCCCCAAAGGTATGTTATAATACAGGAAGGAAGGATGGAGAAAGAGGCATGATTTTGAAGGCCATAAAGTCAGGAGCAGGTCCAGGAGGGGAACGAAAAATGATGAAAATATCATATTAGAATAACTGATTGATTTAGCAAATAAGGAAAGACTTCTATGGAAGAGAAATTCTGTTCTCTGCTTTTGGGATATAAACCTGCCAGAGAATATTTATTAATTAAATAATTCTAAGCATTTCTGTTTAGAGAGAAAATCCAGTGGAAGAGAATTCCATCTTGTCTTTGAAAATCTCTCTACTGAAGCTTTTTTTTTTTCAGTTAAAATTTTTAAGATTCTAGAACAAAAACAAATTTTAGAATAAAGATCAAAAGGGACAAAGTCTAGGCAACTATTTTGGGTCATCACATGGAAAAATAATCATTTAATTTTAGGCCTACCCTGGATAATCATTTTCCTAAGATTATTTACTTCTTTAATCACTCCCTCTAAGGATTCTCCTTTTCATCCTAGTTCAGGGATTCTTAAATGCCTGAAAGTGTTTTAAAAATATATTTCAATATAATTGGTTTCCTTTGCAATCCTCTGTATTTTATCTTCATCAGACTTTCAAAAGGGTCCAAGACACAAAAAAGATTAACCCCAGTTCTAGTCAAAGATGAATGCTTCTATTACTTGAATTATTCAAAGACTTCTTACTTCTCTTAGGTTGTTCATTATTTTAGTCCTGTTTAAGTTTAACTGTATTGGTTTGGGCCTAATTCTTAAATTCTAGAAGAATTTGCCTTAGTTTCCCTTTCCAAAATTGGCTAGGCCTTTAAAAAGGATATTAAAAGGATTTCAACTTAGAATGTTGATTAAGTTCTGACAAGGTTTTCTTTCAAGATTTTCTGAGCAAGAACTACAGATTAAAATATTATCTTAATATGGTATTGTGCTATGTCTCCTAAGAGGGAACAAGGTATATATGTTGGGGTGAGGTGGGGGGAGTCAGCATATGCTTCCAAATTCCCTCCTCTTCTGTGCCTAGCATAGACTAATCATAAGCATATAATTAATGCCAAAATTTTTTTCTCCATCTGCTCTTCATGCTCTTCAGCATCAAGATGTGTATTGCTCTACGTGATCCACTTTAGATAGAGAGCTGTGTGCTTTTAGCTTTAATACAAATAATACAGATAATGCATTTTAAGATAAAGAACTATTTAGAAACCAGAATAGTATACCAAGTAGCATAAGAGAGTCCAGGCCATTGTTTTGAATCTGTGGCAGGTAGAAAAAACTATGCACTGAGTGGAGATAAAAGAGAAACAAACAAACTGGCATTCAAACACGTGAGTGTTCAGCCCTTCGTCTCCTGAAGTAAGCAGAAGGCTATGCAGTTAGAAGGAATCTACTGGGGATGTAGGTGATGCAATTTCAAGGCCATTGCAACTTAAGGAAACATTGTTCAGAAGGTTTTCTGGTGATCACCTTAACCGTATAACCGTATGTGTCACAAAAAAGATGTTCTGAGTCTATGCCAACTATATCAACTGAGTTTCTTGCATTAAGTATTTACTCTCCAATAACAATCTCCTGTCTGCAAAGCTTGCTGCATTACAGTGAACAGGTTCAAATTTCTCCCAAGATTTGCTCAGTACTTCACATACTGGGGTGTCCCATATCCTGTAAGCGATAATTTTACTGGGTCCTGTCACACACATCAAATGGTAAACTTTAGCAGTATTAAAGATAAAATGATGAACATTTAAAAAATAGTGTGGTTTAAATTTGTCAGAATTACCAGATATATAATGATTAAATATATTGTAGATAGTTAATTTTGATCATGTTCCACATATTCTTAGGTCTTGTAAACTGTTAGTGTTTTCACCTCATGTGTAAAATTTTTTTTCAATTTAAAATAAATAAATGTTCTTGAGGTATCTGGCAGACTTGACTGTTTCCTTCAGTGGTTAGATTCAGTGAGCCTACAAGAGGAATCAGTGAGCCTGGACAGTTCTGCTCTTTAAACAACTTCTTATAAGCATTCAAAAAGTCCTTTACCTTTATTTAGTTGGCCATGAAAGTCTTTTAGAGCAGGTGGTCCATAGTCATCCTGGTTCCTGTCAGGTATTGGATATCCTGTGACCAAAGACACAGTTCACTGTAGAAGAAAAAAATCTGTAATTCATATTTTAGGCACAAATCTGTCAGAGACAACTTTATTAATTAAATAATTCTAAGGAGCTTAGAAAATCCAAAGGGACAGAAATTCATCTTACCTTTGAAAATTCTCCAGAAAATTGAGTTAGACAAATATAATCAAGGTCAGACTGGTGGGGACAGAGTCTGGGATTCATCATACATGTGTGGGATAAAAAGACCCTTACTCAAAATTTTGCATAAATGAAGAGGCTTCTCAATAAGAACGGAAAGAAAAAGATTTATTACAATTCTCGAGACAGGGACGTCCTTCCACCAGGTTGGGGAATCTGGTGGAGGGAGGCAACTTACAGAAATTGAAGGACAATTTTTATACCCTAACGCAGAGAATCCCACCTCCCCATTATCCCACCTCTTCATTGGCTGGGAGGTGGGCTCACAATCTAAGCGCAAAAAACTAGGAAACCCTCAGAAATCTTTACCTATCCCAACACAGTTACCTCATCTAATATCTAACTTAACTGCTGATGTGACTTTAGAAAGGAGGGGAGGGGGAAAAGCAAGAACTGGTAGTGTTGATGTGGCAACAGTACAACAAACAATGGGGAGATTTGATTAACTTCCAAGTTTTGGCTACAGCCCGCAGCACTTTCACAAAGAAAGCTGGTCACTGGTAAGGGGAGGGGGGCAACTGACCGTCCACAAGCCCTGGATACCTGAAACTCAGGTATCAAAGGACAGAGACCTTATGGAAGAGAAATTTTATTTAGAAAATCCAATAGTCCCCATATTTTTATTATGAAAAGTCTTCACAATCTCCTCATCTCACTCATATAGAACAGTGGCTCCTTAGCTTTTGGGACACCCTTGGAGAATAGTTTTCCTAAATTATTCAGTCCCTTTTTATCTACTACTCTAAGAATTCCTTTTATTTTTTTAATCCTGGTCAAAGGTGAAGATACTTCTATTATTTTAACTGTTCAAAGGTTTTTTTCCTTTTCTTTGACTTGGTGATGATGTTCAGTTGTGTCTGACTCTCCATGACCCCATTTGGGGTTTTCATGGCAGATATACTGGAGTGGTTTGCCATTTCCCTCTTCAGCTCATTTTTACAGATGAGGAAGGCAGTGTAAACAGGGTTAAGTGTCTTGCCCAGGGTCACATAGCTAAGGGTCTTTGGTCAGATTTGATCTCAGGAAGACTCATGTTCCTGATTCCAGGCCTGCTGCTCTATCCACTGCACCACCTAGCTGCCCTTCTTTGACTTACCATTGCCCTAAATCCAGTTGAGGTTTTTGTGGAAAGGAACTCCTGCTTTAATATGGATTCATTAAAATTTTTAAATTTTTATTGATATGATTACCACTCTAATTTTATCCTCCCTAAATTTTGTTTTAGTTTCCTTTTTGTAAAGGATATTAAAAGAATTCAGTAGGATATTCATTATTTTGTAAAATGTTGCTTAAAGAATGGAAAGACTATATTGGGGATAAGGAGAAGGAGGGTATCAGAATGCTTCCATTTGTACTTGTTTATAAATTGTCTTCCAGATAGGACTTTAGAATCTTGAAGGTTAAGGAAGAGAAGGTAGACTGCTCCCATTTTTTCCCTTTTTTTCCTAATTTTTAATTAATAGCCTTTTTCTCTATTCTAAACTAATCAGTACATTCAGAACAAGATGCTTATTCTTTAACTTCCCTCCTTGCTCTCAGCTTGCAAACCTAAGCTTATCTGTTTGACCAGCTGCAGAGGAAGCTTGAAGTGATGGTTAGAAGAGTAGCCTTTGAAGGGGCAGGTGGGTGGCACAGTGGAGAGTGTACCAGCCCCGGAGTCAAGGGAACCTGAGTTCATATTAGCCTCAGACCCTTAACACTAGCTGTGTGACCCTGGGAAGGTCGCTAACTCCAGTTGTCTTAACAAAAAAGAAAATTAGCTTTTGCAAGAAGCTAGCTCCCTCTTTTGTGCCTACCTTCTCTTAATTATTTCCTAATTTCCTATTTATTCTGTATATAGCTTACTTTGTATATTGTTTTTTGCATTTTGTGCTGTGCCCCCCCAGTGTAAGTTCCTTGAGGGCAAGGACTATGTTTTGCCTCTTTTTGTGTGCTCAGTGCTTAGCACAATATAAGCACTTAATAAGTGTTTATTGATTGGTTTCTTTTCCTGCCCTCAAAACCAGAGAAAATACCTTACTTATTGTTCTCCCTTACCTTAATTTTCCAGGATTCTTTAAGGCAGATTTAAGGAAAGAAATCCAGAGTTGATGTATTTTGTATTAACAGATTGTGAAGATTTTTAACTGGTTTTTTGGATTTCAGTACCTCCTAGTTGTCAGCTGGTTCTTCCTCCTCAGTTACATTAACTTATCTTACATTTTATATCTTCACATTGCTTGAATATAAGTTCTCTGTGGGCAGGAACTGTTTGGTCTTTTTTTGGGGTTTGGGTTTTGTCTCCGAATCCAGTGTCCTAGTGCAATGCCTTGGGCATGTTGAGCCCTAAAAGTGCTTTTAGCTCTTCTTGTTAGTGGATCCTGTTAGCGAATTTGACTATGTTATTGGGAAGAGGGAAAGGAAGAGAATTTATTTGGCACTTACTGCTTGCTAATCACTGTGGTTTCATTTGATCCTTATAACAATCCTGCAAGTAGGTAGGTGTTATTATCCCTATTTTTTGAGGAAACTGAAGCCAGCAAAGATTAAGTGACTTGCCCAGGGTCACATAACTAGTGATGAGGGCTAGAAAGATAGAGGAACCCCAAGACTAGAGTTCCCTGCATGGACCATCTGGAAAAGAATTTGCGGACTCAAGCATTCTTGAGGTCAAAGTGGTAAAGATTTATTATGCTTTTCAGTGGGCAACCTTAGAGGAGTACAGTTAAATTTTATATAGGGTATTCTGTAGTAAAATATCTGTCAAGTATATTAACTAGGTGATTCAGGGTGGGATTAGGGAGTGGTTAAGGAGTGGTTAGTTCTTAAAGGAACTAAAAGGATACTTTTAGTATCTACTGTGCAAGTATTTTACCCAGAGATCATCAGGAAATAGCTCAAGAAGGGGCCATATGGAGCTGTGGTTTTGGGCCTGAAATGTCACTAAGTCAAGTAACCATCAGGGCTAACTGAGAAATATCCAGGCTGCTCCCTGTCTTGTCTTGTTAGACAAAATAAATGTAAGGGAGTATACGTATGTCTAAGTCTAGGACACATATGATTGGCCAGTGAGTAGTAAATACCTTTATGACCCAGTATACAGCCAGTTCAGCCAGTACTCAGCTGGTTCAAACTAATAAATTCTATAGGTACAGCTGGCTACCATATCAGGAAGAGAGATAAAAGTTTTGCTAATACAGGCTGTTCTTGGGTTAGGGAGAAACTGCCAGGGACAAGCTAGGGAGAAATGTGATTTTAGAGAGAAATGTGATTTTCGAATTGGGGTCCAAGCGCAGGCACCCAAGCACTCCATCAGCTAGTACCTGAGGTCAAATTTGAACTCTTCTTTCTGCCTCCCGGCCCAGCACTCTATCCACTGTAACACCTTGGCGTCTAAACCAGAGTTTAATTTAAACTACATTTTACGTTTCCACAGTTTCCCATGGAGTTCTTTCTTTATGCCTTTTTATTCTAAATGAAAGATCCCCACTAATAAACAATTTTCAAACTTGCTTATCCCGGTGGTTGGGAAGCTTTTCTGTATAGAAATTGAGAAGAGGTTCATAAATACTAAAGTGTTTAAAAATTTCCAGATTGACCTTGTATATTAAGCCCAAAACTAGAATCAGGACAACTGAAGATTCAAATATTTAAAAAAAAATTTTTTAATAGGAATAACACTTAGCTTCAGAGATCATTTATTTTACTTTTGTTCCCATTTAGCTCTATGCATCTCTAATAACATTGCCTTCAGAGAAAGGTTATAAATTCACAGTAAGAGTGTTTTGCCCATTTAGAATCTAGTGTTTGACCTGAGAGAGGCCCGAAAGGTCTGTGTTCTAGGCAGGATGGAGAACTTCTTTCTGATTTACTTCATACAGACACATCTTCTGCCTCTGAGGATGAGGGCTCTCTGAGACGACAAGCTGCCCTCTCTGCTGCCTTGCAACAGAGCTTGCAGAATGCTGAGTCCTGGATCAACCGTTCAATTCAGGGATCATCCACTTCTTCATCAGCGTCTTCTACACTGTCCCATGGAGAGGTCAAAGGAACCACTGTGTCACTAGCTGATGTATTTGCCAGTACTCGAATAGGTAGGAGCTGAATCTGCCCAAGGAACCAATTATTTTCCCTTTGGTTAATTTTGACTATCTGTATCCAGAGATTGGTTTCTGTTTTGTGTTAGACTCTGATTTTTCAAAGTGACCTTAGCATGTACAGTCAGAGGTTAACAGCTAATGGGGAAAGGGAAGAAGTACTCGCAGTGCAGTTACAATGGCTGCCATCTGTGATTGCGGTCTCTATCATTGTTCACCTGAAGCCATAGCTATTTCCATAGCAACATTCAAGCTGTGAGAGACAATGCCAGTCTTAATGTGTATGGTGGTTCACTTAAAGACTGAAAATTTGTGATGGCCCAGATTCTCTTCATCTTTGTTGTCATTTTTTTAACATACAAAAAGTCAAATGAAAAAAACGTTTTCAGGAGTACAGCAACAGAACCTTTACCTCCTACCCATGAGATTGGCCTTTGGTCTTGCTGCTATGATGTTGCTCCACAGCAGAGTACTCAGGCTAAGACTTTCGTGTTCTATGTTAAGTTACCAAGTACTGCTGAAATAAGTTTTTGTTTGGCTCTGCTTTAATGATGTGTGTTTGTGTGTGTGTTTAAGAAAATATGATATCCATCTATGAAATTTATCTTGGTCCTTTTTTTTGCTGTATGATGCAAATTGATATATAATCCATATTAGCATTAGGCTATGATTATTTCTCCTTCACCTCCTCCCACTTTTGATTGTGTTTTGTTTTTCTTGTCACATTTTCTGTATATATTTGTGAGTCTGTGCTTTCTGAATGTTAAAATTTGTAAAACTTTTCCATTCAACGCTATAATTTTTAAGGAATTCTATAATGGTCAAGATCAACCAAGATACAAAGTCTTCATGTACCCAGTCTTAGAACTACAGGAATCTTTCATTTCTTGCATCTCCTACTCCACCCCCGTCTTTCTCCTGACTCGTATGAGTAGTAGAAGTTTCACAGTACAGCCACAAGTCTGTGTGTTCTTCTACTCTTACAGTCTCCTACTTCCTGATTGGGAGATAAACAGCAAAAATATGTTAGCTGGGTCAAGTTTTTCAAAATGATTATTTGAATATAAAATTTGATTACCTCATAATAGATTTCAGTTAGTTGCTTAACAGTGTCAAATCTTGTGTAGTTTTCTTTTCCACAAAATGTTGAACTGGTGATTGAATACTGACGGTATTTTATGTTACACTTTTTTGCTCACTTCTCTAGAGAATTTCTCTGCCCCCCCTGATGTCACCACAACTACCTCTTCTTCATCTTCCTCTTCGATTCGCCCAGCAAATATTGACCTGCCCCCCTCGGGAATAGTTAAAGGCATGCACAAAGGGTCTAACCGTTCCAGCCTTATGGATACAGCTGATGGTATGGCTGCTCTTGGTGGACATCCTTAATGAGACAGAAGAAAAAAGTTGAATTTCAGTTTATATTAGTGCCTCACTTATAATGAAAGTTAATTCATTGCAGTTTTCTGCCCAAGTTGATAGCAACAAATGTTCTTGTATTACACTTTCTTGTAACTACATGGATATCTATTTATAATCACTTAGTATTTCCCATGAAATACTTTGAACAAAAAAAGATTGTGAAGAACAATAACAGAGGTTCTTAAACTATTTTTTGTATGTTTTATTTTTGTCTTTTTGGTCACAGACCCCTTTTGCATTCTGATAATGCCTGTGGACCCCTTCTCAGAATAATGTTTATAAGTGCACAAAATAAAATACATAAGATTTTAAAGGAAACCAATTTATTGCAATAAATTCTACAGACAGGAAGACTTCAAAAAGGTTCTATGTAGTGTCAGGTCTAATAACTATAGTAATTTCAAAGTAATTTCTACTTATGATTATAAACATTATTTAGAGATCACCAAATGTAATGTGATACAAAAATATCACAATTTCATCTGGTGACAAATCATAGATACTGTTATAGTACTGTGGTTTGTTGCCTGTATTTATCAATGAATTTTTAAATTTCAGTCAGAGGGTAGTGAAAGTAAAGATGTAATTTCTTTCCCCATCCAAGTTCATACTCCCTTTGAAGTCTATCCAAGGAGCTCTTAGACATAGAAGACCTAAGTTTAAGAAGCCCTAAGATAAAAAATGAAGGAAGAAATGAAATATTGGAGTGACATGCTAATAGTAGCATTTCCTGTTTTTATACTTTATTATGATCATAAAAAGTAATATGTATATATCTGTAGCTAATTGATGCTATTGAAATCAATTTAGATTTTGGGAGAAATTCATATGAAAAGTTGAAGTGCCTATAATGAGAAATAAATTTTAAATCATTATATATTCAATGAATTCCACAATTTATCCATAATAATTTTCTTTCTTGTAGGTGTCCCTGTCAATAGCAGAGTCTCTACAAAAATTCAGCAACTTCTGAATACTTTGAAACGACCCAAAAGACCTCCCTTAAAGGAATATTTTGTAGATGATTCTGAAGAAATTGTAGAAGGTAGTAATTTGTCTGCTGAACACAAAGTATGAACTTGCTTTTTAAACAAATGGTATCAGATCTGTTTCAAGATCTGATGATTTCATTTGGTCATTAGGCAGTTGGTGGGAGCTGGGGAGGGGTGGGAGGAATCAGGAAAGATTTCATGTAGAAGGTGTTACTTGAACTGAATCTTGAAATAAGAGATTCTAGAAGGTAGCGAAGAAGAAGGGATGCTTTTCAGTCATTCCCTGGGGCATGGCCAGTGCAAGGACTCAGAGATGGGAGATGTATCTCAAATTTCAGGAAGGAACTTACTCCAGAATACTGAATTAATGCACAGGAGGCAGCGAAGCAGTTTTTACATGTGGCATCTAATTTGGGGGAGGATATGAAATTTGACCTTAAATATTCAATGCTGCAACATCTTAACTTTGTGAGTCAATTTTCAAATACTGAGTTTCTGCTATGTGCCAGATACATTATTAGATGCTCAGGGGGACAGAGAAATACAACTTGTGATCTCAGAGAGCTTAGACTTAGACAGAAATTAGATACAGTTAATTGAAAAAGTAACAAACAAGCAATTAATAGTAACAGCCAAATATGGATAACTGCTATTGTAGTTCAGAGGTACTTCAGGGTAGGCTGTTCAGGACCTCAGAAAAAGTAGTGGTAATCATTAATCATTTATTACATGTCGTTGTCAACAAATTTGTATTGAAAGTCTGCTATATTCAGGTTTTCCTGTCTTACCAGGGTTTTCTGAAACCATCTTCTTCACGATTTATTAGCCCAATACTATTCCATCACATTTATACGTGGATGTTCGGCCATTCCCCAGTTGGTGGGCATCCGTTCAGTTTCTACTTCTTTTCTACCACAAAACGAACTGCTATAAATATTTTTGTGCCTATGGGTCCTTTTCCATTTGCTTTGGTCTCTTTGGGGATCAGCCTTTAGTGGAATTGCTTGGTCAAAGAGTATACACTGTTTAATTGCTCTTTGAGTGTAGGTTAAGATTGTTTTCCTGGATGGTTAAAGTAGTTTATTAATAGGGCATTAGTGTACTTGTTTTCTCATAGCTTTTGTCATCTTCCTTTCTTGTCATCTTAGCCAATCTGATGGGTGGGGAGATGGTGCCTCAGGGTTGTTTTAACTTGTATTTCTCTAATAGTAATCTAGAGCACTTTTTTCAAGTGGCTTTTGATAGGTTGGATTTCTTTCTCTGAAAATGATATTTATATCTTTTGACCATTTATGAATTGATTTATGATCATAAACACTATTGTACATAGTATAGGGGAATAGTCTTTTTCTTGTAAATTTGTCTCAGTTCTCTATATATCTTCAAAATAAAACCTTTATCAAAGAAATTTGACACAAAGATTTTTTTCCCCAGTTTTCTACTTTTCTTCTAATCTTAGCTCTATTGGTTTTGTTTGTGCAAAACTTTTTAATTTTATATAATTAAAATTAAACATTTTACTCTGTTTGAATTCCTGTTCTCTTGTTTGTTCACCATGATATCTTACTGCTTTTTATTATTGAAAAGGTTTTGATCAAGATTTTCCAGACCAGCTGTTTCATCTCTCATGCTTACTGAAATGTACTCTCTCATCAACTTCCACCTTTTAGAAACTCTGGCTTCAAGATTCAATTCAAGTCCCACCTTCTACCTGAAACCTTTCCTGATCTCTCCCCCTAAACAGCTCCCAGTGCTAATGCTCTTCCTCACTGAACTTTGTTGAAGTTATTATGTATTTGTATTTGGTCTGTATATCCTTAACACGTACATGTTATCTCCCTCAGTAAAGCATTATCTCCTTGAGGACAAGGATTTTTTATTTCATTGTTATGTTACTGTCCCCTAAACAATTAGTATGCTTCCTGGCACATAGTAGATAGGAGCCTGACATATGCTTTTGGTTTAGAATATATAGCTGTTCTTTCATGAAAAGAATCTTCTGAAACAGATTGAACAAGTTTTCACAGAGAATGGATAAAGAAATTAGACCTACTTTGAAAATTAGTATCCATGGCTTCAGTGCCTTGCTACCAAATGGACATTTACTAAATGTTAAAGTTGAATTGAACTGAATCCTAAAGTGAATTTAAAACTTAGTTAGTGCAAATAGTAGGTTTATCTCTAGAAGTAGTGGGTTAATTTCCCTTGAAAGTCTTCAAGTAACAACTAGATAACCACTTGTTCATAAATCTTGCTGTTACGAAAGCCAGTTCAAGTACTAGTTAAATTATCTGAGGTCTCTTCTGATTCAAAGATTTCTTAAGAAAGAAAAAATTCACTTGCAAATATGAAATTAAAGTTCATGAGCATTGTGGCTCTTTCATGTCTCCTTTTAATTTAATACTGTTTCCTTCTATCTGTGCAGTACCTCAACCGGACCCAAACCAGCCCAAGCCAGAAGGACGTCAGATGACTCCTGTGAAGGGAGAGCCACTAGGAGTCATCTGTAACTGGCCCCCTGCTCTAGAATCAGCCCTGCAACGGTGGGGGACCACTCAGGCCAAATGCCCTTGTCTGACTGCACTTGACGTTACAGGGAAGCCAGTTTATACTCTAACATATGGTGAGCTTAAGAGATTTCAGTTCCTGTTTGTTCGCCTACTTCTGGGATATAATAAGATACATGAGCTTGTAGCAAAAAAGACAGTTCTTCCAGAATTATGTATGGTAGGAGGTTTGCAGACAAAAATAGCCATGTTTTAGCATGATATTCAATAATTACTAACCTTGGTATTTTAGTAGCCCTTTTAAATTAGGTTGGCTCTTCAGTACTAAGTGTATTGTCAAGTATTTCCATTTTCGATAGTAATGGTTGAAAGCCTGCCAATATTTTAAAGCCATAAAGAGAGGTTTGGTAGCAGGGGAGGAAAGAGACTTCCTAATAGTTGATATCCTGAGCACAGGGAAGAATATTTATAGATAGAAATGCAATACTAATAATATTTTAGTAAAATAGGTAGTTTATAGGATTTTTGACTTTTGTTCATTCGGTTTTACTGTAAGTAGTAAAATCCCAAACTAACATTATTTGCAGTAGAAAAAATCTAGAAGCTGCCCCAGTAAATTCAGGAACAAAACAAGAATGGATACTTTACCCACTGTTAATTGACATAGTTTTAGAAGTCTAATGATATCAGTAAGACTAAATTAAGGACTTAATGGCATACACATTGGTGAAAAAGAAACAAAATGATCTCTATTTGATGATGGTGTAATAATTTACTTAGAAAACTCCAAAAAATAGTCAAAGAAAATCATCAAAGCAGTTGATAGCTTTAGTAAGTAAAAGGATATAATGTCAGTGCACAAAAATGAATAGATTTCTATACAGTAATAACAGAAGCCAGAAGGATATAATCAAAATGGATATCCCATTCAAAATAACCATATAATACATAAAAATATCTGGAAACTACTATACTAAAACCCTTGAGAGTTATAAAAATGAAATTACAAAGCACTCTAAAGAATAAAAACTTTTTTGCTAATCATTTCTAGCTTTCCTTATCACCACTATTGCAACAATCCCTCCATTGTAACAAAGAAGAAAGAGAGTTACATAGAATCTACCAGCCTATGGACTGTCCTTTATTTTTTGTTACAAGGGGTGACTCATAAAATATGGGATTTGGGAAGGATATATTTGAAAATGAATGTGATATAAAAATAATTTCAATAATAATATTTTTTAAAAATTCAGACATTTCTTTTTCAGTGCACTGTTAGTGAACATACCAAAGAAGCTTTGAGATCATCCTTTACCTCAAGTAGGGCAGTCTTATTAGACAAGGTGAAATATGAACCCAGGAGATTATTGAGACCAATAGTACCAGCAATCATGAAGATGCATTTTATAGTATTGTTTTCTTGTCAGAAACTTTGGTGCCAGTGGAATAGAAGTTCCATGAGGGAAGGGACCTTTTTGTTTTTATCCTTGGTTAGCACCTAAAAGAATGTCTGTCAAATAGTAGGTAGAACTAAATACATTTTTGTTTAATTAAATTGAGCTATTTTGGAGTTTGTTTCGTTGTGCCATCCCCAGCCTACTCAGTGCCTCTGTAGGAACACTGCCATTGCTGTTTTTCCATGTGAAAACCACATTGCTTAGGTGCCAGATGAGTTTGACCTGTGTTATCCACTGTAAAATTGTCTTTTTCTTTCCAGGAAAATTATGGAGCAGAAGCCTCAAGTTAGCCTACACACTACTTAACAAACTGGGGACAAAAAATGAACCAGTATTAAAACCTGGAGATAGGGTAATTTTTTTTAAAACGTCTACTTTCTTATTTCTTTAAAATGAAAGGAATGTGATGGGGTCATTGAAGTAATGATATTTTTAAAGGATAGCTCAATAAAGCACTTATTTTTCAGAAAAAGACAGTCATGTTGAGCTTTCTGCCACTACTTATTCGAATCATGAAAATTGTTTGCAGCCATTCTCCTAGGCATAATACTTTATTTGATTGTTCTTGAATTGAAGGGAAATGATGACCTTTTACTTTAACCAGTTTTTTTGCTTCGTGTGTCCGTTTCTTTACTGGCTAATCAATTAAGTGTTAAGCTTCCAGAACAACAAATAAAAGAGAGCTTAGGTCTTTCACATCCTCACCACCTTCAAACAGAACTTTGAGATTTATTTAGAGTAGCAGAAAGAGCGTTTAGACTACCATTTTATTTTATTTTATTTTTATTATAACCCAATTTTCTCAGTTTTCTGTTGGCCTTTTTTCTGCATTATATATTGCTTTCTGAGAGGAACCAAATTAAAAAACCTTTCATATGCCTTTGAATTGCAAATGTCTCTTTTTACTTTAGATATTTTTTGAATTTGAAATGGTTTATTTTTAAAATGTGTTCATTTCTTGGCAGCTAAATATCAGTTTTTCTTAATGTTAATTATTTGTGCATTTTGAGATTATACAACTTCATGTCAAGCTTCTATTGAGAACATGAATACAAGATTGACTTTTTCAAGAAGCTCAAAAAGTCCACTGGATTAACCTTTTAAAATTTAATTTTTTAATGCGGGCAAGAGGCATTTGAAAAAAAAAATATGCCTAGAAACATCCAAATCTGTAACTTTAGTGGAATGCAGGATGATTTCTGAATTCCCCAAATGTGGTGGTGGGAGGGGGTTTTCCCAATAGAATGGCCTTTATTCTGTAGGAAGGAGCAGGTTGTTCCTACTTGCATTTTATGGCAGCTGATATTACTATTTTACACTTAGAGTAGTTTCAGAATTTATCATGTTTTGGAAACAGGATTAGAAAATGACAGTTTCATTACTGTTCACCAAAATTGCCATTTATGTAATCATAGGAAGGACATTGTGTTTTTAAGTATTTTGCTTTTTGTTAGTTTAATTCACTCCAGAGTAAACAGCTTACTAATTACATTTGAGTTTTTGCATTGTAAGCTGTCTGACACTACAGAGTGTGACATTGAGATTAATTATTATTAATTTGTCTTTAATTATCTTCTAATTGAATGTCATGAATTTTAGGTGGCCCTGGTTTACCCCAACAATGACCCTGTCATGTTCATGGTGGCTTTTTATGGATGTCTCCTAGCAGAAGTGATCCCTGTACCTATAGAAGTGCCACTTACTAGAAAGGTAACATTGACAAAGCCAGAAAGCACCATGGTGGGATAGCAAAACATCATATTTGTTTTGGATAACGTATTTCTTCAGTTACTCTGAGAGCAAGGTGCTTACTTTCTGACAGTTTTCCTGAGAATTCAGACAAGTTATAGAAAATAGACATTTTCCATATGTACACAGATTCATGTATGTAAAGCCATAAGAGAACTTAGAGAGGATCTCCTCTTTTTGCTGCTGGATGTGCTAAGGCTCATGAAGTTTAAGAGATTTATCCAGTCATGCGCAGAGTGAGTTATAGAGGAAGGTTTTGAACCCAAGCCTTCAGATTCAAATCCAGCTAAATGGAGGAGGTGCTATTCCTTTCTTGTACCTCTGTGTCATAAAAGTATCATGAAACATACTTAACTCTTTCAGTACTACTACTACTAATAATAATAATATTAATAATAACTGGTATTTATATAGCACTTTAAGGTTTGTGATCACTTTGTGTAAGTTCCATGCAGGTGGTTACTATTTGACTTACATCTTGCTATAGTTCCCAGCATTTAGCAAACACTTATTGATTGGTTAATGTACTGGGATAGTGGGAGAAACCAGTCCTTTAGTGAACAATTCTAGCATTTATCGCAAGTAAAATTGAAAGAGCATCATTTTTGATTCATGAATAAATGGGAAAATTGGAGGGATTAGGATTAATTTTCATCAGTGTGGAACAGCTTGGCATAAATGTTTAATTTGTTACCCAGAAGATAATGTTTTCCAACTCTGTAAAAAGGTTGTTACTACTTACATTCCAAGCTTTTGGCAGATTCTGACATGTCTCCATAACATTAGCACACAGGTGACACAGAATTACCATGTGTTAGATTTTTGGTAAGCATAAGGGCAGTTTTTACTTCTCTTATAATAATGCTATCTTAATCCCCTCCACAGGATGCTGGAGGACAGCAGATTGGCTTCTTGCTGGGAAGTTGTGGTGTTACCTTGGCTCTCACCAGTGAGATTTGTCTGAAGGGGCTTCCAAAAACTCAGAATGGAGAAATTGTACAGTTTAAAGGTTAGTGAAAATTCACTTGGTTCCAAAAGTCAGTCTCACAAGTATAAGATAGAAGAGAAGTATATGTCTTAGGAAGCTTCAGTCTAAGGGAAGGATATTGATAACGTAGAGAGAATAACCTAGAAATAAGATAGTCAGAATGGTGACTAGCTTGAAGATCATGCCATATATGGATTGAATAAAGGAAGTAAAGAGAAGGAAAGACTTAAGGAAGAAATGATAACATTTTAAGTTTTTGATAGGAGGCTATCATGTGAAATGAGGATTACTTATCACATAAGACAAAACCATGAGCTGTTGGCACAAGTTTCAGAGGCATAGCTGGGCCTGACATCTCTCAGATCTGACCTTTTTCCTCCACTCACACAATTCCCACCTTAGTTTGGGCCTCCTTCACCTTCTTCCTCCATTGCTTCATTAGTGCTGTCTTTGATATCCCTGCTACAAATCTCTCACCATTTTAGTCCATCCTACACGACAAAATTTTCCTTAACTGCAGATCTGAACATTGAACCAACCTATTGAACCAATGCCAGTGACTTTCTATTGTCTATAGGACAAAATGTTTGTTTTTTATTTTTAACTCCACCTCATAGAGTCCCTCTCTTCTTCTGTGACACAGCTCAAGCACCATCTTCTACCTGAAGCCTCTCCTGAACTCTGCATCTGCCAAGGCCCTCCCTTCCTCCCAGACTACCTTATACTTAGCTATTTTGTATTTTTCTTTATTCACTTTATATATTATATATTCACACACATATACATATTACCATTAAAATATGAGCTCCTTATGAATAGGTAATGTTTCATTCTTTGTGTTTGTATTACCAGCAAAGTGCCTGGCACTGGTAGGTGCTTAATAAATGTCTGTTGATTGATTGATTGAGCTAAGCCATCCAAAAGATGAATGGACTGCCATGGGAGGTAGTGAATTCCCCTGTCCTGGAAGTGTCCCAGCAAAGGCTGGATGACCAGTTGTGTATATGCTGTATAACTTCTTAAGTCATCATATTGTGTTTGGGTTGGACTAGGTGACCTCTTAGGGCCCTCCCAGCTCTTATGTTCTATGATAATAGGTGTGAGCTGTAAGTTAAGACAGCATTGAAAAGTAACACAATTCAGATCAAACCCAAAAGGAAGGGTCGGTTCTGAATTCTGAAGTTAAAACATACTCTGCTTTCCTTTAAAACATTCAACTGCAAAAAAATGGGGCATTCCACATCCTGTCAGTTGCAGTAACTATTGTCAGATGGTTTAGCTTAACTTCTTTTGTGGGCAGTTACAGAGTGAGAGCGGTGTGTTATTGGAAAGTGACTGTTGTGTCAGTACAAAATGAATCATAAAAATTATTTTAGAGGAAGGAAAATAGTTTTTTAGGTATCTGAAATCACTAAGGCCTTTATTTTATGGTCCTCTAATATGTTCAGATTTGTATAAACAATCACCCTGTGTACTTGAGTTACCCATTTTATATAGTGATAGAATACTAATCACTGGATAGCAAATGGCAGATGAGACTAGCAGAAGAATTGAGATTGAGATTGTTGAGGCAACAGTTCCTTGATAGGATTAAGGTTCTACCCAACTTCGTTGTAGTCCTTAGTATTTTCCTTGTTTCACCCTTCTTCCTAACATACTACTGTATAGTAAAAATTCCCAGTGCAAGAATAATTTTCATTTCTTGTGTTACACTGATTTGTTTCATACAAAATAACAAAAATATCTTTAAAATAACTAAGGAGGTGCTGTCTGATAATTTCTTCATCTTGACCCTAACTTTCTGTTCCTTACTAGGAATAGACAGCTCATTCTTGAGTCTGATCTAGAGTCAGAGGAGCTCAAGTTGATCCAACCCCTCTCAAACTTTTCCTAGAATATTGTTTGAGCTTTAGAGGCCTTCTACCCTGGACTGCAGTTTATTTCCAGAATAATTCCAGAATAAAAACAAGGGTTTCTCAGATGTTAATAGAAAATAATTGAGATAAGGTAGTGTTACAAATTCTGAAAGAGCCAGTTTGCTTCTGGAAACAGTATAGATCTATGCTGAGGCATCTTGGTTCAGTTATCTGTATTTGTGTTTTATCCATACCCCCAAATGAGTTGTAATCTCCATTAGAGCAAGGACTACATTTTGCCTCTAGTGGTATGCATATTAACTGAGGTAGAATAGAATGGTTAAATTGATTTATGCAGTAAACCCTTGTAAATTTTTATATTTCTAAAAAATTTACATGCTGCATGCAGCAATCATTTTTTTATATAATTTAGTGTTGAGTTCAGAAGATTTTGACATGTTCTTTAGTCATAAAACCACATTTTCATCAATTTGAATATTAAGTGTACTTGTAACAAACAGCACATTTTTACAGGACCATCCCTGATTATAGCGTATAGGTTGTCAATGAAATTTAAGTCAAACAAATTTCCAGGCCATTTAAGCAAGTTTATCTTCATCTCCTGGATGAATGATACCTGCCATGTTCCATACATACACAATATTCCATCTCTATTCAAAAGTTCCATTTCTCAGAATATTAATGTTTATTACTCATGAATGGGAACAAGACAGCCCATCGGAAGTAAAAAAATCCCTTCCCAACATTTTGGAAGTGCATGTTTTATAGTCTTCAACATTCCCAGGTCTTCTAGACTCTACTGAACTTCTTCTGACAGTAGTTTTGAAATAGTCTTGAATAAAAAAATGTTTCATCAGTAGAAATTACCTTTTTCCCATTTTCAGGACTCTTTATACTGTCTTGCTTTGACAAACATGTTTTCTTCATAGCAACAGTTAGCAGGCCTTCTTTAAAAATTGTTCTTCTAACTATGTTGGGTCAATCCAGCTTGAAAAAGCCTCTTGTCAGTAGAAGAAACCTACTGTCAGAAGCACATGTATGAACCATTAGTGTCACATAATGAAACCGTATCAAAATTATCATTCATTTCAAATAATTCACATGTACACTCTGTAAGTCACCCATTGTTGAGCAATCTCTTGCAGTCAGTAAATGCTTACATGTTTAATTCAACAAGAAACACTCGCTAGAAAATATTTGCTAAAAGAAGGAAGCACATACGCGTCCTAAACTGAAGAGTCAGAGAACCTGACTCTGTTCTGCTTCACTGGACAAGTTACTGAACCTTTCCAGGACCTGAAAATAGTGGAATTCTTTGACCCATTCCATTTATAAAACTGTATGATCCTGGGACAAAAGGGTATGGCACCAGTGTACTGTTAGGAACCATTTCATGTAAAGATAGTTAAGTGGGGAGGAAATTTACTTTTGTAAATGGAAGGAGTAATCTTCTCATGTCACTAAAAACTGGCAAAATCTGCCCTTAATTATATCAGATTTTACAGGTAAGAATCTGGATTTAATTAAAAATAAAATAAAATTTGAAAAAAAAAAAAAGAATCTGGATTTGCAAAGAAATCCAGTTGAACATAAACTATTAACAACTAAAACCACTAATTGTTTTCTTTGAACTTGATTTAGGTTGGCCTCGGCTCAAGTGGGTGGTAACTGATTCCAAGTACCTTTCCAAATCACCTAAAGACTGGCAGCCACACATCTCACCTGCTGGCACAGAACCTGCCTACATAGAGGTAAATTCTGAAATAGGTTCAGAAATGTTAATAAACTTTCTGTTGTAACTATAAATAAACATCCAAAAATAAATCATTTTGTAAGAGTTTGAGAATTAGAGCGGCTTCCCACTCCTGTGTCAGATTTCCATATAACTGAAATGAAAATGCTTTCTAATGGTACAGCTGTGAAAGCGTTTCTTCCTACATTTCTCTCAACTGATAGAAAACACTAAGTCCTGGACCTTAAGAATGTGGGATTCACATCCAGGAGCCAAAGAAGTAGCAAAAAAATAACCCCAGGCATCTAGTCCACAGTGAACCCCAGAGAAGTAGATAAGTTTGAGGGAGGATATATAGAGGAGAGTATAGTGAGCAAAAAGTACATTTTTCTGTTTCTGCTTGGCCAGAAAGCTGCAAAGAAGTGAGCAAAAGGAGGGAAAGCCATGTAGTATAGAAGAAAGAACAGTTTTTGGACTCAGAAGGCCTGAGTTCAAATCCTTCCACTATTACTCACTGATCACTCTCTCTGTGACTGTGGGTAAGTCACTTAACCTCTTAACTTTGGTTTTCTCATCTGTAAGATTGGGGGTCAGGGGAAGGGTGATTGAATGAAATGACTTCCTAGGTTCCTCCCAAGTACTGAGCACAGTGCCTGATATACAGTAGACACTTAATAAATGCTTGTTGATTGACTTGACTTCCAATTCTTAAACTGTAAACTATAGGAACTAATAACAAAAAAAAGCAAGTGTGTTAAGAGGACATTAGAGGATATAGATGGTGTGTTGGCAGAGTTTGATGTGGAAGGTTAGTTAGACAATAATGATTTATTAAACGCTTACTGTGCGCCAGGCACTGTACTAAGTGCTGAGGATACAAAGAAAGGCACAAGATAGTCTTTTCCCTCATGGAGCTCCCAGTCCAATGGAGGAGACAACAGACTAGCAATCTTCTACAAACAAGGTGTAGGCAGGACACGTTGGAAAGAACTGGTTATGTCACTTGAAGCTCTCCCCTCACTTCTCTGATCCTTAGGCTCTTCATCTGTAAACTAAGAGCATTGGACTAGATCTTATCTAAGATTCTAACTGCTAATGATGGTGCAGCTAGGTGGTGCAGTGGATAGAGCATCAGTGCAGGAGTCAGGACGACCTGAGTTCAAATCTCACCTCAGACACTTGACACTCACTAGCTGTGTGACCTTGGGCAAGTCACTTACCCCAATTCCCTCATCCTGGGTCATCTCCAGTCATGCTGATGAATATCTGGTCACTGGATTCAGATGACTTCAGAGGAGAAGTGAGGTTGGTGACCTGCACAGCCCTCCCTCACACAAAACAAAGTCAAGTGCAAATCATGTCATTATTTCTCTGATGGCATGGTCTTCTTTGGTAATGAAGGACAAACACACAACTGCTAACAATACCACAACATGTATCCACAGTTGTCTTGTTTTCCGAAAACCATATTCCATTTCTTTATGGATATTCACATTGAACTGAAATGTCTAAGCTCTGTTGTGGGGAATCTTTTAGTTACTTGTGTAGCACTTGGCCTTTTTCTGAGTCAATAACTTAAGGAAGGAAATTATTTTATTTATCAAAAATGCAGTCTTATGGTTTTGTAAACTTCAGGGTTAGAAATCACTCTTTAATTATGCCCTGGTTTGTTTTGTTTGTTTGTTTGTTTCTCAGTATAAGACAAGCAAGGAAGGGAGTGTCATGGGAGTCACAGTGTCCCGGATTGCCATGCTGTCTCACTGCCAAGCCCTGTCACAGGCCTGCAACTATTCCGAAGGTCAGCTCACATCCCATGGCTGCCCTCATTGTATTATTTTCAAGATGTGCTAACATTATCACAGAGGCAAATCGATAACACCCTTTTAAATGTTCACACTTAGAGTAAAATATTCGTAGTTTGAGCAGCTTCACTGTTGTACCCATTCTTGCCTTGATTCACATAGAGGATTTGTTTCTGGATATATTATAGTTTAGAGGATGTCTAATTCTGGATAAGTCAAATAAGAATTATTTTGAGAGATTTAGTGAAGCAAAAAGAAAGATTTGCCTAAAAACATGGACTTCATCTAATTCTCAGTCAGATGTCACTGCCCTTGTAGATCTGGTGGAAGAGTCACAGAACTTTAACCCAACAAAATGGAAATATGGAGTCTGCATGCAGTTCAGAGAATACTATTTACTTTCTTTTTTTGTTATACAACATGACTGATGTGCAAAGATGTTTAATAAGAATGTATATGTAGAGTCTGTATTGGATTGTATACCATCTTGGGGAGGAGGAGGGAAAGGAGGTGGAGAAAATGTAAAACTTATGGAATTGAATGTTGAAAACTAAAAATAAATGAATTTATTAAAAAAATAAGTAAACAAGCAAGGGACAAGCAGGACTGCACATACATGGCCTTGTTGGTGCAGCCTCCCTCCTAGAGAAGGCTGGGGTAGGCCACAATGCCACTCAAAAGCAAGTTACAGGATTTCGAAGGGCATAGCGCCCTCTGGTGTACACATTGTACACAATGAATGAGTTGCTAGCTAGTGATTTCATACTACAAAGACTGTCAGGAGCCTTGAACAGTTCCTGGGTTCCTTCTGGAGACCAAGCATATTTCTTTGGACTCTAAAATTGCTAAGAGATGACATGTTATCATGTTATTATGGTTACTCTTAGTGTCTTCCCTCTGAGAATACCTCCAATTTATCATATATATATATGTGTGTGTGTGTATATATATCTTACCGTATATATGTGATAAACTGGAGTTAATCTCAGCAGGTATATATGTGTATGTGTGTGTATATGTATGTATGTACGTATGTGTATATATGTATATGTATATGCATACATAGACAAAACATGTCTCAACATGACTCACCTCTGGAAAGTAACTCTAGAGATTGACAGTTGTCACTCAGGGCAAGGAGTTCAGAAAGCTGGTAAATCAAGGGGTTTAATTCTATGGCATTTTAACAGTAGCTGATTTTAGGTGATATCTCAGTGGAGCATGACATAAAAAGAACACTTGGTCTGTGGAACAATTACCATGAAATCATGAAGGGGAAAAGTATTTTATTCTGGCATGTTCACAAAAAAAGACTTTTGTTGCAGGGGAAGATTCATAACACTTTCAGTTAAGGAATAATGTTTGAGTTGGAGAAGTAGTATAATATTACTGCTTTGCCTACTTAGTGATTTTTCACTTTGGAGATATTATCTACTATCAAATATTTTCTTTCATTTTTCTTCTTATAGGGGAAACCATAGTAAATGTATTAGACATCAAAAAGGATGCTGGGCTGTGGCATGGCATATTTGCGGTAAGTTACTCTGATTAACAGGATTTATAAAGCAACTCCATTAGATTTGTTGCTATGGATTAATATACTAGCTATGGTTGTTTTATTTGAAATAGCCCTTTTAGCTAACCATTCTGTTTTTCAATGGCATTTTATTCAGATGTACATTGTAAATGTTAATAAAAATAAAGAGGAATGTACTGCTGTTGTTACATGCTTATGTCGTTGACTATGCCCTTTTACATAAGAGGACATATGAGAACTTAGAGACAGAAATAAAAAGCCCATCTGCTACGATGGCTGTTATCCCGAAAGAAACCATGAATGCCATATGTAGACTACTAGCTTAAAAAAAAAGACCTCTTAAAGACTTACCTCATCTCTTTTCCTACTGTTGATGGTTATACATAGTTACATTTGGAATTTGTCCACTTTTGTCATTTTGTGGTATGCTATATCTCATGTTCAGTGTTTAATTTATGTTATTGTTTTGTATCTTTTGTTGCTTTTCAGAATGTAATGAATAAGATGCATACAGTTAGTGTTCCCTACTCAGTAATGAAGACTTGTCCCCTGTCTTGGGTCCAGCGAGTACATACTCACAAAGGTAGTCACATATGTCTTCTAAAGTTTAATCATTAAGCTTTAAACATCTAAACCATAGTCAAAATAGCCAATGACTGGTTTTGGTGGGTGGGGAGGGAAGATAGGGCTTATTGTATTAGTGATATGTAGTCTTCAGAGCATAGCAGTTTGTCTGAAAGATAAGGTTTAGTTGCCATTAGACTTGAGTAGATTATTTGCTTCGTCAACTTTCTTGTTCATAAATTGAAATGAAATATACCTTTATTTAAGTGCTTACAAAGAAGCATTAAGCTGAAAAAAGTTGCATTGGTAGCAATACTGTGATTTACATAGAGGCTGTAGTTGCAGTCATCTCCTCATGACCATCCAGTCCCCTACAGACTTGTAAGCATTAGACACAATTTTCTTGAATAACATTTTACAAAAAAACTTTTTGAATCATTCACTGTAAGCTATAATCCCTAAAATGGAATTTGATTTCAACAGAATAAAAAACCACTTAATTTAATTTTTTTCTGTGCTGTTTTCTGTTTTGGACTTATAGCCAAGGTGGCTTTAGTAAAATGTCGAGATTTACATTGGGCAATGATGGCACATCGGGACCAAAGAGATGTGAGTTTGAGTTCTCTCCGTATGCTGATTGTGACTGATGGAGCTAATCCTTGTGAGTACTTCTGTGGTGTGCTTCTTGGAACCTACCTTCTAATTTATTTTTTTTATAAATAAATTTATTGTTTTCCTATTATAAAGTATAGCTGCTTACTTCTGTGTGACATTTTATTTTGTGGAATAAAAACCAACTCGTGCTCTGCCAGTCAAGATTATCTTTTCATTACAATATAATATATAAATTGGTATGTATGGTACATGATATTCTTGATTTAAAAAATCAAGATCATTTTGTTTTGGGACAATCAGATGTATTACCAAGATTTTATTAATCTTTCTCTTATACAATTAGATAAAAATCAGACTTCAGTAGTGTTCTTATGACATTTTGATATAAAAAACTCATCAGTAGGTTTAGTAGTCAATTGTATAATTAATGTTTAAGAATAAAAAACTAAGAGGACATGAGTAGAGTATGGTACTAAATAAGTACATACAAAAGATAATGTGTTTCACTTACTGTGATTTTTTTTAAATTTTATTTTCCATTCCAAATTTTCCCCATCCCCTACCCAGTGAGAAGGCAAGAACATCAAAACCCATTACAAATATATATAATTATTTAAAACAAATTCCTGCAGGAGCCATGTCTAAAAAGAAAAGAGCGTATGGTTTGATCTGCACTCTGAGTCAATCACTTCTCTCTCTGGAGAGATATCACATGTTTCATCATGAGTCCTTTGGAGTTGTCATTGGTCATTGTGTTGATCAGAATTCCTAAGTCTTTCAGAATTGATTGATGTCTTGTGGAGATATTATGCCCTAATACATGGCTGTGGCCATGGTCTCATGATCATCTATTTGTGACCAATTCTAATTTTGAAGAAATTACTTTCTTCAGTGAGGTTCTGTACCTCTTACCAAGCCTATAATTCTCTTTTCATATCTTTCTTCCAAAGATCTGATTTGGCAATTTTTTTTCTTCTTCTTCTTTTAAAAACTCTTAGGAATTCTTGTACTTTTATCCAAAATGCATTTTTTTCTTTAATGCTGTTCTTGTGAATGTTTTCAAGTCATTCTCCTCTGTGTTTAAGTCTTGAGCCTGCCTGTCACTATTCTGTGGTGCTTCTGCTCTTCACGATCAAATTCTTTTTTTTTTTTTCATTTGTTCATTCTTCCATTCTTCTTCTTGACTTTGGCTCTGCCCACATTCTAGAAAGGAAGGCTGACCCGAGCCTCTATCCTTTTAAATCCTTTTCCTGCTTTCACAGTTTAGCCTGGGAGCCTGTATGTTTTCACTGTTCCCAAAAGGGGTGTGATCCAAGGAAAGGTCTGTTCACTGCCCTCCTGGTCACAGCTCTGCAAATTCCTGACTGAGGTTTGGTTCTGTTGGCTTCTGGGTGGTTGAGTTTCATAGACTGCTGCTGGACTCAGATACCATTAGGCCGATGGGAGTTTCTGCAGATTTAGAGCAATTGAACTGCTGATTTTCTTTTGGTCCAGGTCTGCTACTCTATTTATTCTACTGTAGGCTTATGTGCTGGGCAACAGGCTGCAACTGAGTTGCTGCTTTGCTCCGGGACTCCAAACTAGGCAGCTATGTTTCCAGAACTTATTCCTTCCTCTTTACACAACAAGGCCCCATACTCGCTGGTGACTGTTCATCCCCACCCTGGCTCTGAAACCCAAAATTTGATAATCTGCAACAGAGCTGCCAGTTAATATTCATTCCTACACCTGGTGCTAATTCAGGGATTTTCTGGGATTTCTTTTTCCCTGATGCTTCCTGCCCTGGTCCTCTTTCCATCCCTGGGCACTGGAATGTCCTCTACTACTACCTCTACCACTGCTACCACACATGCTCCTGGCCAGCTTCCTTTTCCCTTCCTCCCACTGTGTCCCTCCTTCCTCAAAATTTCTGGCCTTTCATGATCAGATTTCTCTCTGATACATTTTCTACATCATTGAGAAGGCGATCTGCTGGGTAAGCTAGGCAGAAAGGCTTCCCCCTCTCATTCCACCATATTAACTCCTACAATTGAATTATTTTAGGAAGGGTTGTTAAACTGTTGGAGTGTCTCTTCTCAATGTACCTTGATGCTAGACTTGTCCTTGCTTTGGTCTTAACCACTCCCATCCCTAACATCCCTACTCAGTGGTCTTTTTTAGGTCCTTTTATAAGTATAGAGAACATGCCAGCATTTTTATCAAACTGCCCTACAGAGTTGCTGGTGTCAGCCTGCCTATCTAGAGGCGCAAAGCCTTTGGCATTGTGGAGAATGGGATGCCTGGCTTGATGAAACTTCAGTATATATATTCAGCCTGCAAGCTACTGAAGGTCACCTGCATCGCTGATTGCCTCCATGTGACTGGAGACAACTGTCCTCCCTGAGACACTGATGGCCCTGGGTGCTGAGGCATTATGGTCTAGTTACAACATTTGCTTCACTTAGGACCATGCAGCAACTGCCATTTCCAAAACTGTCATTTCGGTGTATGCTCAGATGAGGAAGAAAGATAAAGATTACCTCTAGTGCATCGAATAGATAAACAGGCAGCCCCTCAAACATGATCCAAGATGATGGTGGAGACCTTACAACCTCATTCACACCATATACCCTCAGTTCCTGAAGGCATCAAAGGTATCTCAGAGGAAACTACCCCAGGTGCCCACAGTCTGTACAAGATGAAGACCAATGGAGTCCTAAAAGTGCCAGCCATCAGTGGGAATAGTCCTGTCTCCAAAAGCAAGCTTGTCAACCTGGCTGCCATGAGTTCTTCATTGAAGGCATCAGGGACACCACAAATATGATGATCTTGGGTAATGCAGGTGTAGTGGCAGGACTCAGTGATATGAGCAAGAACTACTGCACTCGTTCAGACCATCTGGGGCTTTGGGGCATACAGGAGTCCTCATCACAGAGAGAGAAACCAACTATGCATTTGTAGGCTTCTATGGAGAACTGTAAGATGATCACCATGTACGAAGCCTACAGAGAGGAACCATCTTTGTCACTCTTTAGACATCATCTTGGGTAGGTATTTGAGTAAAAGAAGGACAGTGGGCCCCTGGCTGCCTACCCCTCCACCCCCCGGAGACGTAGGCCCATGCCATGGGGGCCCTGAGCATGAACCCTTCCTGCCATCGTGTTGTGCTTCAGCTTCCCCATCTGTGAAATGGGCACTTCAGCAACCTCCCCTCAGGGGTGTGTGGTGAAGATAAAAATCTGTAGCAGTTCTTCAGGGCCACAGTTTGGGGTGTCTTTGATCAAACTCTTTTTGTGCACCTCAGATTTCCCCATATGTCCTATGAAAGCAATCAATCCTTCCTCCCTTGCAGAGGGGGCTCACCCTGCCCCCTTCCCAGGCTGGGGGACCCTGAGGGTGGATGGAGGGTGCCAAGTTATGTGGGCAAGGCCTTCCCTGCACTTCCCTCCCAGAAGTTGGGATTCCCTGTGTACAGTCCCCTCAATCCCTTCCAGCATAGGATGCTGCATGATGTTGTATTAAGACCCTGAAGAGCACTTCCATTTCCATCCATGCTCCATGGTGCCACTCCAGCTTCCCACTGCCTTCCTTTCAAAACTGTCCCGCTGAAGCCCCTGGTGTGTGAACGGTAACAATGTTGCAATGGCTGGGGGGGGAGGGGATCACTGCTTCAAAAGCCTCCTCCCCTCTACACAAGGGAAAATCAACAGGAAGAATTTGTAAAACACCAACCACCAACCCTTGTAATGAGTACAGTCAAAGGGACCCACACAGCTGCCATGTCTAAAGAAGCATTTCCTGGTACCTCGAGTTCCCAGAGATGAGCAAGGGGGCTTGGTCACTAGTCCTCTGGCATCATGGCAGCTATGACACTGTTGAGTGGTCTTGGGGCTCTCCAAGGCCCTATCTTTCCAGTGGTGCTTTCCTTAGATTAATTCTCCTATTTTCTCCACTTGGTGCTCTCCAAGATTCTTAGAAACCCTCTTTTGTCATTACTTGTGACAAAATAATATTCTATTAATTTCACATACCACAAAAAAAAAGTGCCATCATGTATAATGTTGGACCCTTAGATATGGAAGTAGATTCATAGTGACTGAACAGAAATGCAGCAGAGAAGATAAAATGAAACTCAGATGGTTTGCTTTAAGCTAAAGAATGGACTGTTTCAGGGCCATGTGACTTTGTCTTGAACAACTCCTTCAGTAACCAGGTTCTAGTCGAGTTTGAGTCACAGAAGTATTCTGTAGAGGTGTACTTCAGCCCAAGAAACTGGATGAAGCTGTGACTGAGGACTGTCTCCATTAGCTGAATGGGAAGCTGACAAGGCTGAGAGTACCTGGCCCTGCCTAAGGAGGGCCCCTTCAAACCTAACGACTAATGGTACTAGGGTCCTGCTGGCCCAGAGACACCCAATGGCTAATAACATCTTCCTTCCTGCCCAGCCCCTCTTACCAAGGTTAATAAATGGTGTGTAAGTTCAAAAATAAATAAACTTTACCAGCATAACCAGGCTTTGTCTGTAGTATTTATATGTGAGTAGTAAAAATAAGATTTTTGACATTTTGAAGTTAATTTGTCTATATTAGTAGACATAGCCACTTTTATCACTTTGTACTTTCCAATGCTGTCCAGCTCTTTCTGAGATAAAATTTCATAGGTTTGTCCTTAAAATTTGCAGTAGCATCCTATAGAGCCAATGTAATAGTTTTAAGTAAATTCATGTATATAGAGCCCTCTAGAAATACAAACATTCTGTATTTGTTTCCTCAGTTTCTCAGAACATTTTTTAAAATTGCAACAATGAAATTCACCATTATCAGGTTTAAAGTTGGTCTGTTCTATTTGCTTAGGGTCTGTATCATCCTGTGATGCTTTCCTGAGTCTGTTTCAGAGCCATGGTCTAAAACCTGAGGCCATCTGTCCTTGTGCCACATCTCCTGAAGCTATGACTGTAGCAATTCGCAGGTACTGTTCAGTTCATCAAATACAGAACAAAGAGTTGTATGTTGCAACTGAGAAGAAATATCTAATACTTGCCTGATGTTGCCTGTGGACGCTTACCTAAAGCTGTTTATTCAGATAAATAAGTGCTTTACTGGTCTAAGAGAATAAAAGTGACTGATGACAGTATTTCCATTTAAATCATTATCTGAGAAAAGGGATTTCATTTGTTTTCTTACTGTTACCATTACTATTAAGCCAAACATGCATGCCTGATCTAGTCTATTGAAAATAAGGCTTTTTTTCTATATTATTTCTCTTTTTTTTTTTAGTTAGGTAGCATTGTAGACTTGAAATAAACCCTTCTTGATTGTAGCAGATGTCAGGACACTGCATCACAACGATCCTTTTCTGTTTTCGCTACTGCTGTCCTAGTGTAGGCCCTCTTTACTCTCCTCTTGAGCTTTTCCACAGCTTCCTAATATGTTTTTGTGCCTATTCTCTTCCCCCTCCAAGCCATCCTTAATTCCACCAAGTTTATTTTCCAGATCCCTATATTTGATCATGTCACTCCTCGGCTCAGAAAATCTTCAGTGGCTCCATATTCCCCATCCACTAATGTTCACATGCCTCTGCTTGGCATTTAAAACCCTTTGCTCTCTGATGCTGCATCTTTCAGACCTCACTTTATTACCATGTTCCTGCCAAAACTGGAGTGTCTCCATTCCTTCCACATTTCCATTTCCATTCATTTACTCACATTATTCTCCGTGACTAGAGCGTGCTTTCTTCCCACCCCACACCTCGTATCTATTGAATTCCTATTTGTCCTTTAAAACTCAACTACAAAGATACTTCCTCCATGAAATCTCTCATTTTCCCATTTCAATAAAATTCCCCTCTTGGACCTCACTTTAAAATGTGCCTGTTATAGTTATCTGTGTGTATCATATATAAACTTTGTTTCTTCCACATTCTAGGGTTTTGCATATAGTAGGCATCTAATAAATGATTGTTCAATTGAAATTGAAAGTATTTTCCTACACTGATGAAAACTCACCCTTTCTTCTGGCCATTCCTTATATCCTATAAGTGTGGTTCTATAAGAATATATTGAATTTCTGATGTACTTCAATCAGAAAGAATTCAAGTTTTTATTTCAGAGAATTAGTTTTTTACTACCATAATTAAAAGTATTGGACTTCAAATCAGTTTTTTTCTTCTTCTCAGACCTGGAGTTCCAGGGGCCCCTTTGCCAGGACGAGCTATTCTCTCAATGAATGGCTTAAGTTATGGGGTAATCCGTGTCAATACTGAAGATAAAAATTCCGCTCTTACAGTACAGGATGTGGGACATGTAATGCCTGGAGGTGAGTGACAAGAAGTACCATCTAGTTTTTTTTTAAAGGTGTGTTCCTGGAGCTTATGAAGCTTGATAAAATCAGAGTCTGGGAGCCAGGAGTGCTGGATCCCCTTAGACCCTTTGTATTTCAAGTGGCATATAGCCCCAGAAAGTTTCTTACATTCTCAGTGCCAAAAGTGGGGGCAAATTAATCTTCACTAGAAAACTTGAATTAGGTTATAAACAGAAAGTCTTCCAATGGAAGGAAGGCCTCTATAAGTGCTTATTGCTGGTGAATGTGATTTTCATTGTATTGGCCAGAAATGCCTGTCTAGTATAGGTGAGGTGTTGCAGTAATTACAGTCATTCTTCCAAAGACCTCTTGTACAGCTACTGCTACCAAGAGAAACATCCCCATAAACATTCCCCAAAGAAAACAAAGCGCAGCTTCTCAAGACAGGAGGTGAGACAGAGGAAATTACTGATTCCTAGAGGTGTAGAGGGTTGGAGGCATTGTTTTCATGACTATAGACTTAGCAGGGAGGAATTCTACTAAAGATGGATAAGACTCAGTCGAACCCCCAGTTTCATATGTCTTCAAAGCTGCTTTTCATCAACAGTGACACATAGCAATCTTAAGATCTGAAGTGTGACACATTGAGTGTGACACATTTTACACGTAGCAATTGTACATGTAGTAATTGAATGCAGTATAATATTAAGTGGAAAAGGCACCAGACTTAAGAGTCACGAGACATAGATTCAGATCCCAACTTTGCTACTCAGCTTCCCTTATGACCTTTGCCATTTACTTCTCTTCTCTTCTCTGGGCCTACAGTCTTCATTTGTAAAATGATAGAATTGTACTAAATCAGAGGTTCTTAATGTTTTTTTTTTTTTAGTCAAGGACCCCTTTGGCTGGTTAGTGAAATCTGTGGACCTCTTCTCAGAATAATCTTCTTAAATACATAAAATAAGATACATACAGTTGCAGAGGAAATCACTTATATTGAAATATATAGTCTGTAGACAAAAAATTGCAATTTTCATGTGTTTGAGCAGTAAGTCTAATAACTATAGTTATTTCAAAGTAATGATGTGCATAAACAATATTTTGAGTTCTCCAGTTGTAATGTAATATTAAAATATCTGTGAGTTCTTTTGATGACAGTCACAGGTACTGCGAATAGTAATTTTGGTTTGTTGATTATATTTGTTACTTAAGAAAATGTTCATTTCCCTGTAGAGGTTAATGAAAATAAAGTGCAATTTTTTTCTTATCCAAGTTTATAGACATCCTGAAATCTATCTACAGGTCCTTTGGTTAAGAATCAATGGTGTAGATGGCTTCAGAAATCCATTTTAGCTCTCAGTTTATGACACTATGATCCTATGAAAGAAAATGGGATAATATTGATTTCAACTATGCCAACATTTCCATGGATAGCTTAAGTTATTTGGTCATCTTTGCTCATGAACCATATTTTTCATGCATTAGGAATGATGTGCATTGTAAAACCAGATGGACTCCCCCACCTCTGCAAAACAGATGAAATTGGAGAAATCTGTGTCAGCTCCAGAACAGGAGGCATGATGTACTTTGGACTTGCTGGTGTGACCAAAAACACATTTGAGGTATTTATCTTACCTTCTATTTTTTCTTCCTAACCCTACTAAGAACAGAATTCCCAAGCAATAGTTCTTTCTGTTTTGGGAAGAATCAATTCTAGATGACATAAAATTGCCAGGTTTGGGGTAACGAAAATTTTTCAATTCTGCAGTATGGATTTTGTGCATGGAGTTACCTGTGCCTGATTATGAGTGATAAGTAGGTGAATGAATGGAAGGATGATAGAAAAATAGTATTTTTAAAATGTAATTAGAAGAAGGAAAACTACTTCTTTGAATTTGTAAATCGGTATTTCCAACTTTTTTCCTTCCATAATGTTACTTTGTTTAAGATCTGAGAATGGTTTCCTATAAAACCAGCTTTACTAATATATCAGTATATTATTATATAGTATTAGTATAATATGTTAGCAACTTTGATAAAGTAACATATTTTTAAAATTACTGTGTTACTTGCAGCATCTCCCTTTTTCCTTTTAGGTTATACCAACTAATGCTGCAGGGTCTCCTATTGGAGAAGTGCCCTTTGTCCGATCAGGATTGCTTGGATTTGTTGGGCCGGTAAGTAATATTTTAGTTCTCATGTTTTCTGTGTGTTCAAGATGAAATACTGAGTAGATCAGACTTTCATTATTTCAGTAGTTTGGTCGGATTGTGAAACATAACTTATTAATTAAAATAGTTTCAATGTTATAGGATAGATTCTATTGCTTTGGTCACCCGGTTTTATTTGGCTCCATAAATTGAGATACTTTTAATTTTCAGAGTTGTCATTACACAATTATACTTGCCAAATTCGATTTGATTAACTCATTCTAATTTATAGGAAGGTAGTAAAAGAATTACCTTAAGCAATAGAGGAAGTACTACCATGATGAAGTAGTTATCATGTGTTATATAGCATGGCCCTTTATAAGCAGGATTGGAGCATGTTTGGGAAATTCAGAAAAACTGGCAGTGAAGAAAAATGATTGGTTTTTTTTTTTATAATTAGAATTCTGGGGAAATTGTTGTCTATGCTACCTTATGTAGTCAGACTTTTGGGGATTCTAACAAGAATGAGATGCTTTGCTTCTCTTTGCCTTGACTGATTTGCATAAAACACCAGCATGTGATTTTACCATTTGTCCTGAACCTTATAGACTGATCTCCGAACTACATGTGAATGAGGACTTCTTGATTTCTTTCCAGACACAACTGAATTTGTCCTTAAAAAAACTAAAAAACTGGAGTCCACCTGAGATTGTTTGTTCTTCCTAGTTCCCCATGTTACATAACGGTAACATGTAAATCAATGAGTGTGTTAGTTGAAATTTTAGAACAAAAATAGGCTAACATTTAGTCTGGAATGGGAAAGTAAATTGTGCAACTGGCTTATGTGTAAAATTAGATAGGATCACTCATTACTCTTTTGTATTTAAAAACCCAAACCTTATTAAAACAAAACCTTAAAAGGTTTCTATTTAATATCCTACCCTAGAAACAAATGGGAAGGAATACCTTCTGTCTGGAGCAGGCAATTTTTAGTCAAATGTGTTGTGTGTTCGTCCTTCGTTGCCAAAGAAGACCATGCCATCAGAGAAATGATGACATGACTTGCATTTGACTTTGTTTTGTGTGAGGGAGGGCTGTGCAGGTTACCAGCCTCACTTCTCCAAAGCCATCTGAATCCAGTGACCAGATATTCATCAGGATTACTGGAGATGACCCAGGATGAGGCAGTTGGGGTTAAGTGACTTGCCCAAGGTCACACAGGTAGTGAGTGTCAAGTGTCTGAGGTGAGATTTGAACTCAAGTCCTCTTGACTCCTGCACTGGTGCGCTATCCATTGCACCACCTAGCTGCCCTCATTTAGTCAAGTAGGTATAACAAGTTAGACATATGTTCCCTCAAATCAGATACCCATTGGCTTCTGTGTTTTATTTTTCAGGGTAGCCTTGTATTCGTGGTTGGGAAAATGGATGGGTTGCAGATAGTTAGTGGCCGAAGACATAATGCTGATGACATTGTTGCAACTGGATTGGCAGTTGAATCAATAAAGACTGTCTATAGGGGCAGGTGAGTGGTAGAATATTCAAATGTACTTGGAGCATTAGCTAAAAGCTAAGAATTCTTGATAGAATGATTGAACTGGAGTTTTCATAGTAATTAAATTACCTTTGTGACATAGAACTGAAAACTAGCTTTGAAAAATACATGTTTAAAAGTTTTGAATTCCCTGTGCCCAAGTGAAATCAAGTGAACAAGCATTTCTGTGTTTACTATGTACATTGAGCTGAGTGCTGAGATTACAAAGGAAGGCAACAAAACCAGTCCCTGCCTTCAGGGAATAGAATTCCACTCTCTGTTTTCACATTCTAATGGAATAGACAGAATGTGAATAACCATTCACACACAAGATATGTTGTTGTTCAGTCATTTTCAGTTGTGTCTTACTCTTCATGACCCCATTTGACATTTGCTATTTTTCTTGACAAAGATACTGGATTGGTTTTCCGTTTTCTCTACAGCTCATTTTACAGAGGAGGAAACTGAAGCAAATGGGGTTAAGGGACTTGTCCAGGGTCACACAACTATTAAGTGTCTGAGGTCAGATTTGAACTCAGGAAGATGAGGTGGAGGTAACTCAGAGAGAAGGCATTAGCTTTGAGGTAGACCAGGAAAGGTTTCTTTTTTTAAAAAAACACTATCTTTTTTTTTTCCCAGTTACATGTTGAAACGATTTTTAAAACATTTTTTTAAAAAGTTTTGAGTTCCACATTCTTTCCCTTCCTGTCTCCCTCCCTTCCCTGCTCCCTGAGATGGTAAGCAATCTGATATAGTTTATACTTGTGTAATCACGTAAAACATTTCCATGTTAGTTATTTTGTACAAGAAGACTCAAATAAAAAAAAGAATAAAAGAAAGAAAGTGAAAAATAGCATGCTCCAGTCTGTATTCAGCTAAGTTCCTTCTCTGGAGGCAGATAGCATATTTCGTCATAAATCCTTTAGGATTATCATAGTTCATTATATTGCTTATAATAGCTACATCATTGACAGTTCTTTATTGTACAATATTACTATTACTGTATACAGTGTTCTCCTGGTTCTGCTCACTTCACTTTACATCATTTCACTTAAGTCTTTCTGAAATCATCCTGCTTGTCTTATAGCAGAATAATTATTCCATCTAAATCATATACCCCAACTTCTTTAACCATTTGCCCAACTGGTGGACATCATTTCAGTTTCCAGTTCTTAGCCAATACAAAAAGAACTGGTGTTAATATTTTTTTGCAAGTAGATCCTTTTTTGTGGTCATGGACCCTCTGCCAGACTGCTGAATCATGTATACCCCTTCTCAGAATACAAGTTTTAAATGACTGAAGGAAATGCTATATTTCAGTTAGAGGTCGAAGAAAATAAAGATGTAATTTTCTTTTCCCATCCAAGTTCACAAACGTGAAAACTATCCACGTACCCCTTGGTTAAGAACCTCTAATATAAAATAAACTTTACTCAAGTATTTAAGGCTTTCTGTAATCTGGCTCCAACCTAAGATACTGTCTAAGATACTGCTTTACTATATTTTACATTCCAGGCCTAGCCTCAGCCTCCATACTTTCTGTACACTGTGGCTCCTGTTCACAGGATGGTCTCCTCACATTTCTGAAATCTTTCAAGGCCCAGCTTCATTGCCTTTGTCTGAAGCCTTCCCTGATCTCATTTATAAGAGATTTCCTTTCTCAAATATTTTATACTGTACTCTTTGACTCTCTCCTGTGAATACATATTATTAATAGTATGTTAATTATGATTATTTTTATTTTTTGTACAATCTCTGGTGTAATATAATTTTTTCAAAGATTATTCTGTTTCTTTTGTATCCTTGGATCCTAGTATATAATGAATGGCACTTAAATCTTTGTTGCATAGATGTCCCCTTTCTCTGTAACAGCAATACCTCACATTTATATGTGCTATTATTATATATGCTTTGTGGTCACAGAGTTTTTTTACATACACACTCTCACACACACACAGAGTTTTTGTACGTACACACACAAACATCCACATCCACACTCACTTATCTCAAGTGAGCCCCATGACAGCTCTGTGAATTAGCTAGCATAAATACTTGTCTCATTTCACATATGAGGAAACTGAGGCAGCACTACTTGCTCAAGGTCACCCAGCTAGCAAGTAACAGAAGTGAGACTGAGCTCCTGTGGCTCTCAGTGCAGTGCTCTCCCCAGGGCCCCACGCTTCCTTTTTTCAATTCAGTAGGAGTTGAATGTGTCGTATTTCTGATCTCTCCTCTCAGGATTGCTGTGTTCTCTGTATCTGTGTTTTATGATGAACGCATTGTAGTAGTGGCAGAGCAGCGGCCTGATGCTTCTGAGGAAGATAGCTTCCAGTGGATGAGCCGAGTGCTGCAGGTAAACCGCCCTCACAGACCAGGGGAGTTAGGATCAGCAGGTTTTTTATTAGAGAGCGAGCAGTCATTTCTTAGTCTCAATGAAAATGTTAGCTTTCTTCTCACCTGCACATTGTGGCTCCCCAACTTGTTCTTTACAGCAGTCACCCACATAGATTTGGGTACTTCTGGCAAAGGTTTAGAGAACTGGTAGGTACCACTCATTCTGTCCAAAGGAAATCACTAAGATGCTTCCACCTAGTAACTGCACTCTTATATTTTACATGTTTTACACTCTTGTCTCTTTCTTATATAAGTTCAAGTTAAACAGTTTCATCTTTCTTTGCTTGTTTTTCCACCCATAAAATTGATGATTGTTACATGGCTACCAATCTTTGACTTTTAGTTTTGATCCAGGCAGTGGCTATTTATTGAATAACAGCAACTAGGTGCCTAGAACTGTGCTATAAACTTTAGCAGGTTCAAGAACCGTAAAGAGCAGGAAACTAATCTAGTTGTATGAAATAAGAAGTAGCACCAGATAGTCTATACACAGTCAAGCATACACTATAAATGTAGAATGTTCAGAAATGGAATAGGTCATTGGCCATTAGAATTGTCAGAGAACACTTCATAGAAGAGGTAATATTTAAGCCTTGCCTTAAAGAATGAGTAGGATTTGGACGTAGAGAATATTTATAGTGTATCTGAAATAGAGTGAGAGATGCATCATATGTAAAAACTTGGTGAAAACTTGCACTGATTCCCTGCTTTACCACCACCCCACTCTCCAGAGCAGCGGCTATAAATGTTGGCTTCCTTATGATTTGTCCTGTCATTGCTTTCATTGACCTGTATATGTCAAATCTGTGGCTCTTCTCTACCTCATTCTTCTAAGTCTTGAAAGAAGATTGATTTTGATAGGACTTTATTTAACGTTAGGAAGCAATTACAGAACCTCAGCTGGAAGGGAGTTCAAAGGTCATCTTGGCCAATCAGTCTACCTTATCAAGTCTCCCTTTTACAACCTCATGAACAAGGGGTCATCTAGTCTTCATTTGAAAACCTACGCTACAGTTCTCAGCCCATCCTTCCTGAAACAGCCAGTTCTACTTTTGGACAACTCCAGTTATTAGGATACCCTCCATATATCAATCATCCCCAACCCCTGCCCCCATCAAACTGAACCATTGAATGTACTATGAACATAGCAAAATGAAACTTTTGGTATGGTAATTACATCTTTTTACTTGAATCTTGTGGATGAAAATCATTATTTTTCCAGTACCAGGAACACTATACCTATTATAAAATAGGTATGAGATAGCAGAGCCAGGGCTCACCCTTAGAGTAAGTCCACACTAGGTCATGACACTAAAAGAACAGGTTGAGAATTATTTTTTTTACCTTGAATATAATGGGGCATAAATAAATGTATTTGAAGTGAATTATTCTTTCTGCCTATTGATTTATGAAATCATCTTATCCAACTACCTTGCATTTACTTTGTTTCTTACTACACATCCTTATATGTGTAAGTGTTGTCTCTCCTGATAGCATTTAAACTCCCCAGAGATTTTGTCTTTTTATCTCCATTTACCTACTATGGTGCCTGCCACATAGTAGATCCTTTAAAAATGCTTACTGATTGATTTGTAAATGTACATTTTTAATAATTCCCTTTTCCACAGTACTAATTCAGCTAGTTATATTTTGTGGCAAGTCAAATTGCGTGTGTTATACTACCCCAGTGAATTAGTAACATACAAACAGATCTAATTTGGAGACTTTGCCTCTTCCATATCCTGTGTGTTCTTATATTTCAGAGCTCTTGAAGTGTAGTAGTGGCTTGAGGTGCAGTGGATAAGGAATGACACTTCTTCTGTAACAGCTCATACATTGGGAGTCAAAGGGAAGCATCCATTTCAGTAAACATTAAGTTCCTACTGTGTGCAAGGACTTGGGGATTTAAAGACAAGAATGAAACCACCCCCTCACAGAGCATGCATTTGTATAAAAACAGAGAAAATAATACAAGGTGATTAGAGGAGAGAGCTTTAACAGCTGGGAGAACCAGGGAAGTGTTCACTGACAACATGGCACATGAACAGAGCTATAGCAGCAACTATAGAGAAATAATCATTAGTGTCAGTTAAGTCCTCGTGTAGTAAGCACCTATATCAACATCTTCCAAGGAAAGATCACTAAGAGGTGACTTAATGCCAGAAATGGTACTTCAAGTTGAAAGATCCCAGACGCTTATAACATAGGCTTGTTGCGATTCTATAGACCCTGAAGTACAAGAACCTGAGGGATTTTTCAATCCTTTGCCTTCCATACAGTCTATGTTGCTGAGTAATACCTAGAAATAAATATGCATTTTAAGCCCACTCCTCTTCCTTATTATTTTAATGAATAATATTTATTAAGAATGAGAAAAGAACAATAACCCTATAAAATGGCTCTTGCTTCTGCTTGCTAACCCATTCTCCTTTAAGGCCACATCTCCTCATCTTTAAACTCAGCATATGTAATTGCTATAGCAAAAACATTTTGCTTAAATTTAGCCAAGCTGGGGAATGGTAGTCTGCCTTAGCTTGCCAATTAAAAGACCAAAACAGCTTGGTCCAGTTTTTGGCTCATCCACAGGCTCAGAGGAGTTTGTTTAAGCAAATTAACAACCGCCTGTGTGCTCGTCCAGACTGCTTTTGCACCATTTTCACTTCTCATCTTTGCCACAGATTAAAAAAGGAGTCAGGGACCTTTGGGTGTATTGCCACTTATGTCTTGATTTGTATGTAATTGCTGCTATCCACTCAACCTTGATTCCTTCCTGCCATCCCAAATACTGATTTCCAAGACCTTAATGGAAGGAGTACTGTCTCCTTTCTATCCATTATCATGTTAATTTCTTGATGCTAGACCAAAAATATAATAGGGAGAAAGGCAAAGGCCAAGGGCAGTATGAAGTGCTAAAATATATTAGGAGGATCTGATCTTGAATATAATAAAGTTGATTAATTAACAATTTTTCTTTGTGTTTGTTTAGGCAATTGACAGTATTCATCAAGTGGGGGTATACTGTCTTGCTCTAGTTCCAGCCAATACTTTGCCAAAAACTCCGCTTGGAGGAATCCATATATCTCAGACAAAACAGCACTTTCTGGAGGGGTCCCTGCATCCTTGTAATATTCTTATGTGTCCACATACATGTGTCACCAATTTGCCAAAACCCCGGCAAAAACAACCAGGTAATGTGTTGACTCCAGGGCCTAAATTGTAACTTAGAGAAAGGTGATTCAAGCCTGTTTCAGTTGCTGTAATTTAGATTCTCTTCATTTCACTTTTTTGAGGGTGACAAGACTTATGCAAAAGCCATAACACAAAGGATAACAAAGCACCAACACAGACACCTTTCTTGGAGTTTATAACTATATACCTCTGCTACTCACCTTTCAGTGATATGATGCCTCATACAGCACTATGGGGTCTGAGAGCAGCAGCACTGTAGTTGGTGCAGTGACCAGAAGCTTACATCTAGAAATAAGGGGAACAAACCCTAAGCAAGGCCTGGAAGTGAAGGACTGGCCGCTGGAAAATCTCTCTACCTGGGATTGTTGTTCACCCTTTTCCATATTCAAGTACCTGGTTTTGAACCAATTATGAGTCTGGGGGAATATAACACCTGACAAAAATTGTCTGTATCTAAACGCAAGTTGAGCTCAACTCACCATAAAGCTTTAAGATGCTACTAGACTCAGAATTGTCAAATCAAGAAATCCAAGCATGCTTAATTTGTTTTATTTTAGGGCAAACCTAAATTAAAGAATAAGGGAATTCCTGGTTCCTTGAACCTGCCATTTTAACATCGTGATGATTAGAATTTAAATTAGATCCTACATAGAATCATTAAAGATCATCTTGAATTCAAACCAGAGCTGATTGATCTTTTTTGGGTCATGGACCCCCTCTCAGAATAATGGGGTTTTTTTGTTTTGTTTTATTTTAATTCATAATTGAAGGAAATGCTAAGTTTCATTTAGAGATTAGTCTCATCCAAGTTCACAGGCTCTTTAAATCTGTCTATAGACACCAGTTTAAGAATCCCTACTCCAAACTAATCCCTTCATTTTACAGATGAGGAAACACTCATAAAAGTTCAGTGACTTGTCCCACATGTAGGAAGTAAGTGACACAGCTGGGATTCAAATTCAGGTCATGGTATTCCACATTTATATTGTGCTGTGTTACTTCCATAAGCTTCAAATTTTATTAATAATTTATTTTCCTTTGAGAAGTTAAGTATTTTTTATTTGTTGCTAATAGCATGAAAGATCCCCATAGTTGTACGTGCCTCAGAAACAGTCACATGTTAGAGCAAAAAGGACCTTGAAAACTTGATTTAGATTAACATCTTCATTTACTGATAAAGAAACTATGATGAAAAAAGCTGAAGTAACTTGCTCAGGGTCTCACAGCTGGAATCAGATCCTCAGTGTTACAAGCCTTATGCTCTTGCCACCACACAATACTTCCTCCCATCCCAGAAGTGTATTTTTCAAAGCAAAATATTTCAAAAATATACTCTAACCCTTTTCTTTCAATGGCAGCTGCTTGATTTTGTGGGCAAATGGTGGTATTTGATTATGATAAAAACTAAAATATTTTGCTGAAAAATGATTGCAAAGTACAGCAGTAAATTATTGAAAATCCTTTCTACTACCTTTCAGTCTTCCTGGGAAGTTGTGGTAGACTTATTTGTCTATTAAGATGTTTATATAAAGTAGATTCTTCTCTCTAGTAATATGAACTATGGTTATCCAGTGAATGAAGATATTTATCCCAATTAGATGCATACTTGTGTGTTTATTTGTCACCATTTACTGAATACTCACTGTTCCTACTTAGGACAGACATGATATTTACCAGGTTCTAGGGTTGGTATTTCTAGTAAATGGTGAAGACACTGTCCCGATATTCAGGAAGATCGGATAGATGAGCCTGCATCCTTCTGATCAAAGGATACATACATACATACATACACAGAATGCTCCTCACATTTAAAAGTAATGACAAACTGCTTTTTCTTTTTCTGTTTGTTTCTTCTTTCTCATAATTTTTCACTTTGGTTCTAATCCTTCTTTACAACATGACTAATGTGAAAATATGTTTATTATGATTGTACATGTGTAGCCTATGTCAGATTGTGTGCCATCTTGGGGAGCGGGGAGCTGAGGAAGGGGGAGAAAATTTAGAACTCAGAGTCTTAGAGAAGTGAATGTTGAAAACTAAAAACAAATAATAAATAAAATACAATATATATTTTTTTAAATAAAGAAAATACCCCTCAGATTGATGAAGTTAACAAAAAAGGAAAATTGCAAGCGTTGGTGAGGCTGTGGAAAAATAGTCACATTAATGCACTATTGGTGGAGTTGTGACTTGGCCCAGTCATTCTTGAGGGAAATTTGGAACTGTGCCAAGTTACTAAATTATGTACCTTTTAACCCAAAATTATATCTGGGCCTGTGCTCTCAAAAAGAGAAGAAAAAAAAAGAATACCCAGAAAATAAAAATATTGTAGTATGTCTTTTTGTGTTGGCAAAGATTGGAAATTAATGGGATACCCATCAACTGGGGAGTGACTGAACAAATTATGGTATGTAAATGTAATGGAATACTATTGTGCTATAAGAAATTATCAAAAGCATAGTTTCCAAGAAATGTAGGCAGTGTTGTATGAACTGGTACAGAGTAGAGTGAGCAGAACCAGGAGAACAATTCATACAATAAAAGCAACTGAAAAAAATAAAAGTAATAACAGTCTTACAAAACACTGTCCTGCCTAAGTACACACAATTTACGTACCAAATCCCAGTACATTGAAGCTGAAACTATAAATACCTTTTAAATGAAGGATTCTGTTTGGGGAAGCTGTCACTATATTCTCCTGGGTGCTCAAAGTAACAATATTTTGTATCTTGTATTGAATCTGTATCATTCCCCTCTTAATTTTCTATTTGTGTGCCATTCAGACTACTTAATTCTAAAATTGTATGCCAAGATCTCAGAGTGCAAAGTGGATGAATAGATAAATAGAGATAAAGTAGTCTGTAAACTATTCCAGGAACAGTAAGAGACAATGAAGAAGATGTAGCACAAGGTCTTAGAATGTGTAGTAGTGAAAATGGATGTAGTGACAGTTGTGAGAAATGGAGGCGATGCTGTGGCCAGGTTCTCATTTGGCAGAGACAGATGGACGGAGGAGCTGTGCAAAGCTGGTGAGAGTAATAAGGCGTAAATACAATACTGGTGGTAGTAGCATGGTTACTGCTGCTGATGTCACCTCCCAAGAAATGTACGATGAATATGTATGTGAATGTACACTGAAAAGCATGTTTAATTTACCTAAAAGTCAACAATATCTTCTCTGTACATTGCTCAGTTCAGATTTCGTCTAGTAAGTTTTATGTCCAAGAAGGCTGGCAATTCCTCTTGGAAGAAACCTAGGCTTGAAAAGCAAAGCAGCTCTTGACCTTTACTGTGCAATCACAAGGAAGTTACTTACTTAGCCTATCTAAAGCTCATCTGTCTTCCCTGTCAAATGAGGATAATAATACCTGTGATTGCTTATCCCCAAGATTATTGTAAAGATCAAATGAGATAATATATGTAAAGTACTTTGTGAACTTTCAATGTTATTTAAATCCTTATTGTTATCATTATTCCTCCTAAAAGATTCTCCCTCTAGATCTGCATCTGTAGGTTTAATGTCTTCATAATTTTGTGCTCTGATTGATGCAAATTAAGTTAGTGCTCAATGTGAACCAGTTATAGTTCAGTTCGAATAGGTTTTCAGAGAAGTACAATTTGAAGTGAATTTCCAAGATGGATTCGTCTTTGCTTCCAGTTGTAGGTCCTGCCTCTGTGATGGTTGGGAACCTGGTTGCTGGAAAACGAATTGCACAAGCTGCTGGGAGAGACCTTGGGCAAATTGAAGAGAATGATTTGGTGAGAAAGGTAAGTGTTCCAGATGTAGCTTTGCATTAGATAGGCTTGTGAATTAAACGTATCTATAGAACAGGAGGCAGCTTAGGAGACCTAGGTTGATGACCCTGTTTTCACTTTTTTCTCATTACAGCACCAATTTCTGGCAGAGGTATTACAGTGGAGAGCCCAAGCCACTCCTGACCATGTACTATTCCTCCTGCTGAATGCCAAGGTATCAAGAATGAAACCATTTCACTGACTACTGTGTGCTGTTATTCTAAGTACCTTGGATAGAGTTCTCATTCTTTCAGTAAAGGGTTCTCTATTTGAACTCTACACAAGAAATCTACTGGGTTTTTTTTGACAACATAAGGATGATTTTCAGAATTAGTGGAGGATTAAACTGTTATTTGCCAGCATAATTTATTCTATTGTCTCTTCTTAGATTACAGACAATTTTTATGAGCATTAATGGAAGTATGCGGGTAGCACAGATAGATAATCGAAAACTTTTTTATTTAGCATGAAATTAATTTGCTTTTCCTAAACTTAGATTAAAAAGAGTAAAGGAAAGAAATGGCAAAGAGAATTTGAACTGGAATTGAAAATTTGATATGGATAATCTACAAAGGCATAATATAATAGCCTAGATTAAGAATTGATTGTATTATTTTTTCTGCTTTCAAAGTTGTTTTCATTTTGCTTCTCAGCTCATCTTCCATTCCACTGACTATATTTCTGTTTAAAAGGGAACCACTGTGTGTACAGCCAGCTGCCTTCAGCTCCATAAAAGAGCAGAAAGAATTGCAGGGATTCTTTACGATAAGGGACACCTAAATGCAGGGGACAACGTAGTGCTTCTTTATCCACCGGGTAAGATTTTGGACAATTATTCTTTAATCCCAAACCTCACTTATTCATCCCTTGATCCCAGAACCATTGAAGGCACTGTATGTCTACAGGTTCAAAAATAGGGAGTATTTCATCTGCTGTTTCTAACTCACTAATCTCTAAAATCATCATGACTCAAAAGTGTCATGGAAATGATATTTGTTTAAAAGAATTTTCATGGTCTGATTAAGCTGTAAATTGCTTCTATTATTGCTGTGTTTTCAATTCTTGTGTGGTTTTTCTCCCTACTACTCCAGCAACCTCTTCTTCATAGCAAAAGAGAGTCAGAATTATTTAATGACAGTTTGGTGTGCACAGTGACAAAATTACTATTTGAAATAATTAGATTATTATGTTATTCTTTGGACTGTGCTTTATTCCTGTCTCTTGCCCTGTTTCTGTCCCTAACACTTTATACTCCGCATCCCTTATACTCCTCTTTTCATTGTATAGAGTCTTAAAGTGAGACCCTTTAGGGACCATCTAGCAAGCACCCACCCAATTTAGGATCCCCTCTACAGATATTATCCAGCCTTTATTTGACTATTTCCAGGAACACTACCTCCCTAGAAAAGCAGGCCATTCTGTTTTGATTACCTATAATTATTAAAAAGTTATTTATAGTAAATGAAAAACTATCTCTTACAACTAAGTTTGGTCCTTCCTAGTAATTGGCCTTTATCCTGCCTCCTGAAATTTTACAGAGTAAGTCTAATGACCCTTCTGCATAAGAGCCTTTCAAATGTTAGAACACAGCACAAGCCCTATTTACATTTTCCCTTCCACCATTCCTTCAGACATTGCTCCAAGGGCCTAATTTCCATACATTTCATTATCCTCCTGTCTCCTTTCCTCTGTCCCTCTTACTGTATAGTTGCCAGTCCTGAATACAATATTCCCAATATTATCTGACCCAGAATGAGGCACACAGGACTATTATCTCCCCTAATCTTAACATTTCAACGTAAATTGTTAGGTCTTTTTCACATCAACTGCTATTAAATCATGACTCCCCTGTATCGTATTTGTGCAGGTGGTTTTGTTGAAACTAAACACAGGACTTTACTTTATTTCCATTAAATTTTATCATTGAGCTTTTTTTGAATCTGTTTTTTTCCCCATAAAATATATTCACTAACTTTCTTGGGCTCTCTCTTTTGCTTTTTCTTCTATTATTGGAATTTTTTCTCCACTTTGTCAATTTCCTTGTTAACGTCACTGCTGAAATTTTATCTGAATTACCTACTTGGCATATAATTTGATGAACAGTGTATAAATTATCTGTTGTTGAGAGTTCTAATACTTGGCATGTTAAATGATATTCTGTGACCATGTCCCCTCCTGTTGCCTTGCAGGCATTGAGTTAATTGCTGCGTTCTATGGCTGTCTATATGCTGGGTGCATTCCTGTGACAGTTCGACCTCCTCATGCTCAGAACCTTACTGCCACCCTACCCACTGTCCGCATGATTGTTGATGTAAGTGCTAAGTGTAACCAAGCTAGTGGTTTTGATCACCATTCCATCTGGGTTCAGGCAACTGAAGATTCTCAAGGATTTTCCAAATTGGTTTTCACTTTGAAATGATCAGAGTTCATTTAAGAATTTCATGAAAACTCACTTTGGCTTTTACTAGATCTCTTCACCTTAGTTTTGTCTCTCAGCTTGTATATAATGCCTGAAGATAGAGGAGCATTATATTTCAATGATGATTAGTGAGTTAGAGAGTTTAAGTGTTTGTGGTACCCATTGAAGGGCATGTGTAATTTTTAATACTTAAAACCCCATGAAACTTGGCTTACTCTTTTCCACATAACCTCTTCATTCTTTCCTATCCCAGCTCATCTTGGTTTTATTACTTTGGAATGTGATCTGGCCCAACAAGGATGCCCTAGTATATTTGTAGAGCAATCTGTTCCCATTGTGTTAAAAAAGTTGTTTTTTAATCAAACAAGGGGCCCCAGTGACATAAGTTGCTATAGAATATTTAGTATCCAAGTCTCACAAGATCCAAGATAAATAAATTTGGTTGCATTGAATCCCATTGTACTTTGTAGCACAGGACAGTTGTTTTAGTTTTAAATGTTGTATGTTTTTTTTTCTGAGAATGACTTATTCTATAGGGTCAAGGAATATTCAGTATTGATTTTCTTAAGTCCTAACAGGTGAATTCTGTAAAAACTTCCTCATGGTCTGGATAGTGAGGTTAAGAGATCAGAAAATGAAAATTCTGCTTCCAAATATATCAGGCAGCGTGGTATGGTAAAAAGGGCGTGAGACTGGAAGTCAGGACTGTCTTAGGGTCAAATCCCACCCTCAAGTACTTAATCTATCTCACCTTAGTTTCCTTATCTGTAAAATGAGGCATTGGGGCACCTAGCTGGTGCAATGGATAGAGCACCAGTGCAGGAGTCAGGAGGACCTGAGTTCAAATTTCACCCCAGACACTTGACACTCACTGTGTGACCTTGGGCAAGTCACTTAACCCCAACTGCCTCATCCTGGGTCATCTCCAGTCATCCTGATGAATATCTGGTCACTGGATTCAGATGGCTCTGGAGGAGAAGTGAGGCTGGTGACCTGCACAGCCCTCCCTCACTCAAAACACAGTCAAGTGCAAGTCATGTCATCATCTCTCTGATGGCGTGGTCTTTGACAATGAAGGAAGAACACACACACACACACAGAATGAGGCACTGACACCTGTAGTACATATGTACCTCACAGTGTTGTGGTGAGGATCTAATGAGGAAAATATATGGAAAGTATTTTGCAAACTTTAAAGTGCTTTATAAGCAGACATTATTGTTGTTGCTACAACATGTATATGGGAGAAAACTTAAGACTACAGGAATTAATTTTGTTCCAAGGCTAGAAATGAGCAACAAATTCCTTTGATATATGCTTCAGGAAGAAAAAAAAGGGAAGGGAAATAGAACATTTTTTCATACCTGCTACATGGACTGGATATCAGAAGGTCTAACTTCAAGTTCCAGCTCTTCCATTAACTTTCTTTGTTATCTTAGGCAAGTCACATGATTTCTCTGGGTCTCAATTTTCTCTTGTTTGTAAAAAGAGAAATGAGAAATTTTGCCTAGATATCTGAGGTCCCCATGAGGTACTAGGAAAAAAATTGATATAATTTAGAGTACTTGCCTAGGTAGTAATAGGAATAGTAGTCATTGATGTTACTACTACTTACGGTTTTTTTCTTCTTTTCTCATACCTGTTTGCTAGGTTAGTAAAGCAGCCTGCATTCTCACAACTCAGACCCTGATGAGGTTGCTGAAATCTAGAGAGGCGGCAGCAGCTGTTGATGTGAAAACATGGCCAACGATCATTGACACAGGTGAAAGGGTCCTCGTGACTTCCAAACCTCCAAGCACAGTTCTAGGCACTTTCTTCCAGTGTTGTTGTGAGAGTAAATACTACTCATTCATTCACCTGGGCTACTAAGAAACCCTGAGGATTATGGTAGATTATATATAAATTATACTTATTTACTAAATACTTGTAGCACCTTTCATTTACATAGACATAACATTAAGTATTCATTAGACAAATTAATTACTCTAAATTGCACTGCAAAAAAACCCCAAGAAATTATGATGACCTAAAACCAAAGATTCCTGAATATCAAGTTCTAAAAACAATTGAAATGAAAAGAGTTCTGTGAACACACATTATAACTCACCACCATCACTGACCACTGGTGTTGTATTCACTCTTGGCAGGATGATGTTCAAGGTAATTATAAAGTAGTAAAAAGATCTTACCCTTGCCTTTTGATCTGGTAGAACAGAAAGATCACTTGATCAGGAGTTGGAAGATCTGGTTTCTAGTCCTGATTCCCTGGCTTACTGACCATGTAACTTTGGGCAAATCATTAAACTTCTCTTAACCTTAGTTTCCCTCATCTGTGTAATGGCAGTAAAGAAAACTACTCAAGCATTTTTCTAACACCAGTGAAAATAAACTCTAGCTTAATTCTTACACTGGGGATACTAGTTGTTAGCAAAAAATGAGATGTGTCAATATTCTGTAGTTTATAGAACATGTTCAAATGTCAGGCGACATTAATTAATAATTTTTTAGTCTAGAGCACAAGTTGGTGAGGAAACTTTAGCAAATTTGCAATTGTTCTACAGCTTTCAGTCTCAGAGAGCATTGGAAGGTTGAGTAGTTTGCCCTGGGCCTTCAGCCCTTATATGGCATATACAGAACTCAGTCTCTAATCTTCCCCACTCTGAGACTGACTCTTTCTACTACTCTACCTCTCTGTGATTATTCCTACCATTGTTTTCATAAATAAATTGCAAGACAGAACAAATGTATAGATTTTTTTTAAGAGGTGAGGAGAGAGTACATTCCAGGCATAGGGGACAGCCTGTACAAAGGCAAAGAGGAAAAAAATGGGCAGTAATTTTCTTGTTCTAACACTCCTGACCCATGTGAGTTATTTCTTTGCAGATGATTTGCCCAGGAAGCGGTTACCTCAGCTGTATAAACCTCCCACCCCAGAGATGCTGGCGTACCTCGATTTTAGTGTTTCCACAACTGGCATGCTTACGGGAGTGAAGGTAGAGTGAGGGATCACATTCAGATGCTTGTTCTGTTTGGGCACAGAAGGGGCAAAACGAGTAACAAGGTGAAAGTCATAGAAAGGCTAATTGAGGCTTGATAGCAAGCAAAGTTACTACCAAGTAGAACTGTCCCAAAGCGGAATAAGCCGCTTCAGGAGGTGATAGGGTCCCCTCATGGAAGCAGAAGCTTGTCAGGTATGAGATAGGAGAGGTTTCTTTTGGGATTAGATGGCTGTTGAGGTGCCCTCCCACTCTAAAATTCTCTGATTGTATGAAATTGCACTTATATAAGAATCCCTTTCCTGGCTTTCCTCCATTCCAAACTTGACCCATAGTGAACCAGTTCAGTTTTATATTACTTGCCAGATCCAAAGGCCTTTTTCATTCTTTATTCTTTTTGATCTTTTTGCACTGACACTGTTGACCACTTTCTTCTCTCTGGGTTCTTTGTGACACTGCTTCCCTATCTAGCTTACCTTTTCTTATTAGTCTCCTTTTTTTGATTCATTATACATGTTCCATGCCCTGAGGACATACTCCAGGACTCTACCTTGGGCCACTTCTTTTCTCTCTGTACCCACATTCTCAGTACTCTCTGCTGCTATGGGTTTGATTGTCATCTATATACAGAGGACTCCCATTTTACATATCCATCCCTAGTCTCTCTTCTGGTCTCCAGTCCTGTGTCACCAACTGTTTATTGGACATTTTAAATTGGATATCCTAAAGCTCAAACTCATTATGCTTAAAACAGTTCATTATGTCTTACCTTAAAACCCACTCCACTTCTCAGCTCTCCCATTTTTATTGAGAGCACCACAGTCCTTCATGGTTGTTATAAAGGCTTACAACTTAAAAGTCTTCTTGAAGTCCTCACTCTCACCACACATAATCTAATAAATTGTCAAGCCTTATTCATGTACTACCCTAGCAACATCCTTCCCTCCTTTCTCCTCTTTATTCACATCACAGCCACTCTATTTTAGGCCTTAGCACCTCTTATCTTTACTGTTGCAGAAGTCTCCTATTAGTCTCCCTTCTCTACACAGCTACCAATGTGATATTTCTAAAGTATAGTTCTTATGCTATCACTCAACTGTTTACAGAACATTGCCACCTCCAGGATAAAATACAAATTTCTCTATAAGGCATTTAAAGCCTTTTGCAGGCTGACTCTAGCCTGCCTTACCAGGCTTGTTGTATATTACTCCCTTCATGAACTTTACATTCTGGCCAAACAGGCCTATTTGCTATTTCCTGTAAACAGCCTTCTACCTCCCATCTCTGCCTTTGCATAGGCTATCCCCTGTACCTACAATGCACTCTCTCTCTGTCTATCTATCTATCTATCTGTCTATCTATCTATCTATCTATCTATCTATCTCCTATCTCCACCTATTAAAATCTTACGCTTTTTTCAAAATTTGATTCAGATACAGCCTCTTACAATCGTATATTTCCTGACCTCAGCTGTTAGTACTCCCTCAAAAATGACTTGGTATTTTCTTTGTAAGGACTTCACTCTTGCTATGTGTTCACGTTGTTTCTCCTAACTGATGGTCAGCTCCTTGAGGGCAGGGACTCTCTTGTTATCTTAGTGTTGGCAGAGCTTAACTTTGTCTACAGCTTGCAGTATGTGTTTGACAAATGCTTGCTTCTTGATTCATTGATTGCCCTGAGGACTTGCCTTCATAGTAAAAGGACTGAATGACCCACTCTTCAGAATCCTTGTCATAATAATTATTCCCTCTACAGTAATCCAAGTCACCCTAAATTGCCTGTTTTCTCAGCTTAGCACAGTAGCTAATGGTGTGATGTGTTAGATAATTAGAATTCTAGCTATTGGGTAGCCATTCACTCATGAATCACACCTTAGTCTAATCTTCGAATATCATGGATAACCTCCACTGAAGTCCTACTCCTATCTTGTTATGGTTTAGAAGTGACCTTAGTTTCTGAAAGGCTGTGTCAGCATGATACAAGCTCTAATAAATGCTCCCTAGTTGGAATATAGGCCCAGTGTCACTGTCATTCAAGAAGCAGCCTAACTGGGTTTAAATAGGCTGACCACTAGGTTATCAGTTTTTTTGGTCACAACAACTCACCACACTGCTTTCAAGGCAAGAGGAGCTATAATCTATTTTAGTAGAGAACGTACCCATGCTAAAGCAATCACAGGTTTTCTGAAGCATTACAGTCAGATAATGCCAATATCAACCAGTAAGAGACCATAGTTCCAAGTCTTAAAAACTTAAGCTTTTAAATGAGGATTTATTTCCATTTATGCCGAGGATCATTTTTTAAAATTTCTCCATGGTACTGGCAAGTAAACTAAGAGATATGTTATAGCGTGAGAATCAGAACAATTCTTTGAAGTTGGGGGGGTGAGGGGAATCACATTTCTCACTCTTATGCTTTGAGATATTTGGAAAAATTAAAAGTCATGTGCAGCCAGCTCTGGGCTGCCCCTCTTCAGTATTGTGGCCAGACCTGTTGTTTTGCCCTTGGAATCACCATTCTGTTTTTTGTCTCTGCTTCCTACCTTGCAGATGTCCCACTCTGCTGTAAATGCTCTTTGTAGGGCCATCAAACTCCAGTGTGAGCTGTACTCCTCTCGGCAGATAGCAATCTGCCTTGACCCCTACTGTGGACTTGGCTTTGCACTCTGGTGCCTCTGCAGGTAAGGGTTTTGGACTGAGAAACTGTCAGAAGTGGGATGGTAGACTGAGTTATTACCTTTCTACCCTTAACTAGGCCTCTTAATTTACTGTGATTTTAATCAGTTTTAAGTTCCCAATATTTATTTGCTAAATACATTATAGATACGGATTTGATCTTTATCCTAACTTTTTCCATTGAGTTGTTTTCATTCTAGTTAAGATTACAAAAGGGAAATGTCCTGTTATTACCCTCTTCCTCTCTTACCCAATAATCCCCTTTTTAAAAGTAGTGCCAGGTTGGAGGATGACACAAATAAATGAGGACATGACCAGAAGATCAGAATGTGCCCCCCTCAAACATGTTCTTGGCACCTGAGAATGTGGTCAGATGAAGTGATAGTGGGTGGTAGAAAAGGAGCCTCCCTTTTTTGTCAGAGAACTGCCAGTGATAGGAATAAACTCCATCTCCTTGAAGGGACATCGGTTCCTGAATGACTGGAGCCAGTTTTTTTATTTACATAATGGTTTCTAGAATTCTGCCATAATCTCAGACATTTTTTCCTCAATCTTCTCTCTGTTGCAGTGTATATTCAGGTCACCAGTCTGTTTTAATTCCTCCCATGGAGCTAGAAAACAATCTTTTCCTTTGGCTTTCTACTGTAAATCAGTACAAAATAAGGGACACTTTCTGTTCCTACTCAGTAATGGAGCTGTGCACCAAGGGGCTTGGAAACCAAGTGGAAGTCTTAAAAGTAAGTGATTTTGCAATCTGACGTTAAAATTGGTGGTAAAAGTAACCATGGAGATGGTCCTATAAGAATTTAAAGAAACATTGCATTTTTAAAGGGTGGGGGGATAGGAAAGGACACCCAAAGTTGTCATTCATTCCATTGTTTGTACAGGTGTAGCCCTGAAGAGTCAGCCAGTCACAAAGCGCTGGCATGTCCCCACTTTTCTGGCAGATCCATTAAGCAGATTCTTAGTGAGCCCTGAGAAGGTTATTTCTCAATTCCCAGCTTCATGAGGAAGAGTAATGACAGTTGGGAGAATCAGTGAAAAGCTGGGTAGAAATGACACTTTATATAAGATAAGAGAACCATGGCTTCAAATGAGATTTGAGATCGGGGGTGCAAGAAGTACAGAAAATACTTTATTTCAGTAGAATAGTTTTTGTGTTTTCATAGAGTGTGTCTAATTGATAGGGGAAATCATCAAGAAGTGACAAAAGAGCATCAGAAAAACATTTTAAAAAGGGGAGAAGTATGAAATGTCCACTTTCAGACTTTTCCATTACTGTGATTTTCTTCCTTGTCACCAAGACATTATTTTTAAGAACAGGAATGGGAGACTGGAAAACTGTACTCAAGGAGTCTACATTTGTTTTTTTAAAGAAACTCATTTTCCTTTTGTGAAAGAGGGACAGAAAGGGAAATCAAGATATTGTACAATCAAGAAAGTGATGATTTGAAGCTTACGATGAAGAACAATGCACAGTCATTATGTCATTTAGGGAAAGTGGCTGTCACAAGTGTTCCTTGGGTATTTTCTGTTCCCCAAGTTCTTGTCTTTCCTCCAAATGTTTATGGTAAGAAATTGGAGCCCTGTAACCCTCTGGTACCTGGCTAGAAAGGAAGGCATAGCAAATTCTTCATTTGCTTTATGTTCCTGTGTTATTGATCAAATGTTTTCACAGGCAAGAGGCATCAATCTGTCCTGTGTCCGGACCTGTGTGGTGGTTGCTGAGGAGCGGCCTCGTGTTAGCCTCCAGCATTCCTTCTCCAAGCTTTTCAAAGACATTGGCCTGTCTCCAAGGGCTGTCAGCACGACATTTGGATCAAGAGTCAATGTGGCAATCTGTTTACAGGTAACCTTTTAGAAAGTTTTTTCACTTAAAGTTCTACTTCATTTTGGAACCAATAAAGGAGTTAGTGCTCCTTATTCAGGAGCTTATTTCGGAACTTCTTGAGCCTTATTTCATTCTAATGCTTTTTTCTGTGCTTTCAACTCTGTGTAATCAGGAGAATTTTTTTTAGAAGGTATCAGCCTTTCTCCAGGTGTATGCTAGCTAATTTTGCCCATTTACTTCTAAACCTGGAATTGGAACAGAAGGGAAATAGATGGAATTAAGGCTGATTTCGTAGAATAAAGAGTGAATCAGAGTATTAAAGAGGATACCAAGTTACTTAGTCTTTGAATTAGCTGTTTAGACATTTCTCAGTTCTTCTTACCCATCTGTGCTGGTATCCTCAAAAGATGAGATTATCTTCTTTCGTTTTGTAACATTGGAGCATGGCCAGTGATTCAGGTATGATTTCTACTGACATCTTCATGGTGGGTCTTCTTTTTTCATCATCTTGGGGCCATGTTGGCTAGTATAGTAGACAGACACCCTACTGCCTAGCCCCTAGCAATTATGAGCCCAAGGCAGAAAGATGTTTAGCTTACTTCCTAATAAACCCTGAAAATTGCTATGGCACCTAGAAATAAGAGAGGAGACAGAGTTCAGGGATCTCACCCATTGTAGTCAAGACCAGTGGACTTATACAGCTTTGTAGTATTGAGATAATGAAGACTAGGATGAAGTGTGGATTTTCCATCTCTACTTATGAAGCCTTCCCCAAGTTGCAGAGAAATAGGAAGAAGTGAGGTTTACATTGTTTATCTGCATTGTTGAAATCTGTGTTGTTTTTACTTTAAAATGGTGAAATAGAAAAAAAGCAAAATGATTTCTATTTTCTGAATAAATAATATGTTGGGATTTTTTTTTCTTTAGGGAACCTCAGGACCTGATCCAACTACTGTTTATGTAGATCTGAAATCACTGAGACATGACAGGTAAAGTAGTTTCAGATTTATATTATAAAGGCCTCCCTTTTGGAGTTGGCAGGTACCAACATGAGAGAGCCAACATTTTTTTTTCCTTATAGAAGGAAAAGAGTTTTACAGTCTGCTGAGTAAAGGATGGCATGCCTTAATTTTTATTAGCACTTGATGAATTTACATATAGCAATAGAAAATTTTTTTAAACAATGTTGGTGAGCTATATTTCTGAATCAGAGTAATAGTCACAAGCTTTAAAGCTGGAAGAGACTTTAAGGGCCATGTAGCTGGCTCAAGCCACTCATTTTGCCAGTGTGGAGCCTTAGGCCTCAAGGGGTGAAATACCAAGCCCAGAATCATGCAGGTGATCAATGGGAGCACCAGAAGCAGTTCCTTCTTTGTGCACTAGCTTATACTGGGCACTGAGCAGGAATTAATTGAAAACAAGAAATGACTCCTTTCATTTGAGAATTTATATTCCAAATATAAAAGGCCTAATGAACCAATGGAAGCAGCCCCAGACCAGGGAGTCCAAGGACCTGGTTGGGAGTCCTGGCTCTACCACTTAACAGCTATATGGCCATAGGCAAGTCGTGCACCCTCATGGAGCCTTGGATTCTTTATCTCAAAAGTGAAGGCGTTGAAGGCTTCTGAGGTCTCTTCCTGCTTTCAAAGTCTGTGACACTGTAAACATGCAAGTTTGTCTGTAATTCTAAGATAATTCACCTCATCACACGTGTGTAAGGCACTGGCCTAAGTCTTGGAGATGAAGCAGACTGTTTTCTCAGGGAGCTCAGAATCTAATGGAGGAGGGATGCATATGCAGATAACTGGATGGGAAAATGAGTTAGGTACAGCAAGAAAGGTCCAGGCAAAGTGTAAAGAGAAACTGAAGGGTGGTCTGAGGAGGGACATTAGTCCCCAGCGCCCTTGGAAGGGTGATGGGGAAGAAAGGATCTGAGGAGTACAGACACAGACCCAGCAGAGGGGGAGGGGGTGGATGAACTAGGACAGTTCAGCTGAGCAATGTGTTATATGAGATGAAGGGTGTTGTTCAGCTCAGTTGGAGCCAGGATGTGGAACTCCTCAAATGCTAGCATTCAGAGGTGATACTTGACTGAGAGGCAGTTAATTAGGAGAGGAATATCAGGTTATCCAGTAGTCCCAGAAGAGATAAGATCCTGAATCAGTGTGACTCCTCTGGCAGGAGAAAAGATAGCAAAATGCAGGAAGTTCCAGAGGTACAAATGAGAGGCCTTAATACCTAGTAAGTACTTGGAGTGAAGGACAGCTTAGAAGGGAAAGGAAGAGAAAGGGACTAAGTATTTACATAGCGTCTGCTATCCCAGGGATTATGATCCCTACGGTAACAACTCTGGGATGTAGGTGCTAAGATTGTCCTCATTTTAATGATGAGAAAACTGAAGCAGACCACAGGTAAGTGACTTGTCCAAGGTCACGGAGCTAGTAAGTGTCTTGAGCCTAGATTTGAACTCAGATGTTCCTGACTGCAGGCACAGCCCCGCTACCATCTGACTGCCCAAGGAATAAATGTTGAAAAAGCATAGATGTAGAATAGGAGTTTTGAAACATAAAATTTGTTCTGAACCTAAGGAATTGCGTATTCTCCATTTGTTTTGAAGGAAATTTAGTTGTATTTTCTTCTAAGTGCCCTGGGACACTTTCAGAAGTCCAACTTTCTATGTGTTAATAAAATCTTCTTAGCTTATTGCTACAAAATAATTAGCGACTGATAGATTTCAGAGGCCTTTAGACTTTCTCCATTATCTGAGTCTTTCCTAAAAAACTTGAGAACTTCTCTAACATTTGATAGGTTTGCTAAATAGTGAAAGTCAGCCTCTTATTTCTTCTATGGCATGTATGCTATTTTACAGGAAACCATATGATCAAAGCCTAGAATAAGTGTCAGTATTTAAAAGATGTCAGATTATAAGCAAGTAAAAATTTTAGTAAATGATACAAAACCAATAGAAAAAAAACAAAAAAAATCTAGAAGACTTGAGGGTACACTTACTATAATCAAGTGGGGAAAAGTGAATGAAAAGAAAAAGTCAGAGACTCTTGATGGGAATTCAGAAAGAGGGATGAAAAAAGTGTTATAATACCTTATACATTGAAATTAATTAAATCTAAGTAGTTATTAAGCCAGAGAAAAATTAATAAATAGGAAAAATTATCTGTTGCCTAGGCTGGCTTCCTCAGTGACAGCAGGTATCGTATATTTATGATATTGATTAGGTAAAACAAGCTAGTAGTTTTATAACCTGAAGATGTTTTGAATTCATTTTTTCACAGTTTATATAAAATATATATATGTGTGTGTACACACACACACACACACACACACACACACACACACACAGTGAGAGAACATTTTCCTGATGGTGTTTTTTTTTCATAGGGTTCGTCTTGTGGAACGGGGAGCTCCCCAGAGTCTACTTCTTTCAGAATCTGGAAAGGTAATTTGAAAGTTACCTAGTTACCTTACGTATTTTTACCTAAACAATATGGTGTGCCTTCAAGAGTACTGAGGTCATACACCCATTTATTTCTCCCCACCAATGACAGCAGGATAGTAATTAATTAATTTTCAAAAACTAATCCCCAAGGCTTACCTTTGCCAGTAGCTTGAAATTCTCCCACAAGATGCATTTTGCTAGAGTTGTAGACAAGAAGCAGCCTCAGCCATTTGGGATTTGTTTTCTCCCTAATCTATATCCTCCTTTCGTATAAAGAAGCTAATGAAAAGAAAATAGTTGCATACATAGGAGAGATATATTGTGAACTCCTGAATCAAATAAGCTTTTGATTTTTTTCTCCCATGATCACCTAATCACAGAACTGGAAAGTTAGAATGAACCTCAACAACCAGCCCATATCTGAAAAGAATCACCACTCTAATACACTTTACAAGGGGTTACCTTTGTAAATATAAGACTTCCAATATAAGACAGACTGCCTCCTCTTGAGGCAGCACATTCCAATTTTGGAAGCTCCATTTGTTTGGAAGTTTTTCCTTGTGTCAAGGCAGCATGACCTATTTGTAGAACACATCTAATCCCTCTTCCACATTTCAGCTCATTGAATACTTAAAAACAATCATTATCATGTCCTCAGTTTTCTCCACGATAAACTTTTCCCATTTACTAGTTGATCTTCATATGACTTGGAAATATTTTCCTGATAATTTCACAGAGTAATGAGGTGAATGGATAAATGATATAAAAATCTCTCACAAAATATAGTTATTTGGTAGGTTAGTGTTAATCTCTGTGTGTCATGTAGTAATGCTTAGTAAGTATTTGTTTAGTGCAAATTAGTTTAGCACAGTTCTACAGTTGTTCTTCCGTTCAGTCAGTCATCAGTAAACATTTATTAAGCACTTACTGTGTACCAGGCACCATGCTCAGTATTCAGTATATCTACAGTAAGTTCAGTATATCTACAGAAGATCTAAGCGGAGAAGTAAAGGTTACATAATTGTTAAATTGACAGATGGTAATAAATTAGGTAGATTGCTCATAATCTAGGTCCCAAGTCAGGAACCTGTCTCCTTGAAGGCCCTTTGTGACCCTAAGCACAACCTCTTTGCATGCTTGTCTAAAAAGACTACTAGAAATGTAATTTTGAAAACAATATACATGAAGGCTGATGGGAGGACTCCTTAGAGTAATTGACTTCCTAATGAAGAAAATTTCCCAAGCTTTGCTCTAAAAGATAGGCTAGAGACAGACAATAGATTGAAAGAGATGTGTTAGGAAGATTAGGCTGACTGCATTGAGGAGGATGGAATGGCAGAGGAGAAGACTGGGGACACAGAAACAATTGAGTGATGGTTCTGAGTCTCACCTAGATATTGAAAAAGAAGGGGTGACTGAACATGAAAGGCGAAAGCCTTTTTTTTTCACCCTGTACAGATCATAACAGCTATTTTCCACGGAACCTCCCCTGTCCCTAGTCACTCTCCCTCCTTTCTTCTGGAGTTAAGTACCTGGCTCTCTTCCTCTTCTCCCCAACGCCTGCCCTTATTCTGCCCTTATGCTGCCCCTGTGCATTCATGTTGATGCTTCTTCAAACACTAACCATTTTCTTCCTCAGATCTTATGAACTACTCCTCCACTCTACCTCTGCCATGTAACCTAGTTCTCACTGTTGCTCACAAGTCTTTCATTTCTGTAATCATAAAACTCTGACATTCCTTTATCTGTAACCTTTTATTTTATTCCACCTCTCCATATGTCTGACTCCTGCTCAACTTGAATTCTTTGCTTTCATTGTGACCTCTAGTTCCCCTCAACCCCTCAGTACTTTCTCAGGCCATTATTCCTGCTTTGACTGCACTTCTCTTTTCAGATTTGACCCTTTAGTTAACTAGTTTACCTCCACATTGTCCTCTCTCCTTGAATCCCTTTTCATGTCCTGTCACTAGATTATGTCCGCCATTCTAGTTGTCTGCAGTTATCCATGGGCTGCTGAACAGAATTAAAGGAGTCCCTAAACCAGATTGACTAGATCTGCCACAGATTTGTTGTCTGAATTAAACTGGGCACTCTTTGTAGGAAGACAGCCCACTTACTCCGGCCTAAATAATTCCCTACTTAGTTCTTGGCTATTCCACAACTTTTTTTCCTCCTCAACGATCTACCATGATTCCCTCTTCTCACCTTTTCTTCCTCTTAAAACCCCTAGATATTATTCCTTATTCTCCTTTCATATACTCTGAAATCAGAGACTCTTCTTAAGAGAGACAATCACAATTATGTGTCCATGATTTCATCCTTTCCTGTCTTCTGCAGGAGATTGTCCACACAGTCAGCCTCACCATCCCTCTAATTTTCAGTCTCTCCTGATGTACTGATTCCTGCTGCCTTTGAACAAAGTCTTCTCCATCCTTTAAAAAAAAAATCAAAACTTTACTAGATCATTCCCTTTATTGACCAAACTCCTAGAAAAAACTGTCTTCTCTCAGTACCTCCACTTTGTCTGTTCATTTATTTTTCAACCCTTTGTGTTCTGACTTTGAACTCAATTTAAATCGCTGTCTACAAAGTTAGCAATAATCTTTTCATTTCCAAATCTAATGGTATTTTTTTCAGTGTTTATTCTTCTTGACTTCTTTATAGTAGTTGACACAACTCTTTAACACCGGGTGTATTTCCTCTTAGCTGTTCTCTTGGATTCTTACCACTTTACTCCTTCCTGGTTTTCCTACCTTTCTAATCACCCCTTCTGAGTCGTCTCTTTCGCCATCATCTGTATCACGTGTCCTGTCTCTCACTATACCCCAAAGTTCTTCCCTGAAACTGCTTCTCTTCTCCTTTACCTCTTTCTTAGAGACCCCATCAGCTGTTTTGGGTTTATCGCATCAATACAGATCACTTGCAGATCTATATCTTGCCTGGGCCTCAGTTCCATATCACCAATGGCCGATTAGACAATTTGGCTATTTTCTCAAGTTGTAAACCTCAAATTCTACAGTTTTTCTTGTGCAAATGAACCTTTGGAGGACAGAATTGAAGCAAATTTTGTCCTGTGTTCTGTGGTCTCTTATATGCAAATGAGTCAGCTACTTAGGGCACTGGAGCAGATATAATTCAGTAGCTGCCTTCTCAGAACACTAAAATAGACTTATGCTTCAAACAGATGAACTGCTAAGGTTTACCCATAAACATAGATATTGATACACGTACATGTATGTGCACGTGTGCGCACACACACACGCAAACAGAATGTACACTCCTTGAGAGCAGGTTGTTTTAGAACCCCTAGCTTCTGGCACATTATTGTTCGTTCATTTCAGTTGTGGCTCACTATTGGTGACCCCGTTGGGGTTTTCTTGGAACAATACTGGAATGGTTTGCCATTTCCTTCTCCAGCTCAGTTTACAGGGGAGAAAACTAAGACTTAACAGGATTGAATGACTTGGCCAGGATCCAGGATCACACAGCTAGAAAGTATCTGAGGCCAGATTTGAACTCAGGAAAATGAGTCCTGATTCCAGGCCCAGCACCACCTAGCTGCCCATATCTGTCACCTAACAGGTATTTAATAAATGTTTGCTGACTGATTAAAGATGAGTGTTAGTGTGAACACAATTGGGGAAATTCAGAAAGAGAACCACATTTTAGAAGCGAAGTAGGATTTTGTTATAGGCTATATCAAGTTCAGGGTATAGCAGAAGAAAAGGAAAAAGAGTTTCTATATCTAGAATTCAGAAATTTCCTTATAGAGTCATACATTAAGTATCTACTATCTAAAGAATTCCATGCTAGGCACTGGAGATAAAAAGATAGACCCTGCTTCCAAGAAATATATAGCCTAATGGGAGGGAAAGCTGTATAAAAACCTCTGTGATACAGTAGAATATGAGATAAATGCAAATATATACTAAGTACTATGAGAAATTTGAGATGGATAGGATAATTTTTCTCCAGAATGGGGTGCCAGGGAACAGTTCCTGGAAAAGGTACCACCTGGTTTGGATCTTGGGGAGAGAAAGGAAGCCTCAAAGAAAATATCCAGCCTGAATAATGTAACCACACAATAAGTAGATAATTTGTTAAGTGGAGAAAAAATTAAAAAGCCAGGGGACAGCATCCCTTCGATTATATATGCGCCTGCATTGTGCAATATTGACTACTGTCTTTCTGCTTCTTACTCTTTAAATCACTTAAGATAGAGTATTTCCTACCATAAAAATGACTTGAGAGTGATCTCTACAGGCAGGTTGATATCTATTGTTCCATAGTTGAGTAGTATTACCCTCTGAAGTACAAAAATGAATTGCACTTTTCATAGAAAATTTGTTGTTGTGCAGTCTTTTCAGTCATGTCCAACTTTAATGACCTCATTTAGGGTTTTCTTGGCAAAGTACTGGCGTGCTTCCATTTCCTTCTCTAACTCATTTTACAGATGAAGAAACTGAGGCAAATAGTTAAGAGACTTGCCCTGGGTCACACGGCTAGTAAGTGTCTGAGGCCAGATTTGAACTCAGGAAGATGAGCACTCTATTACTGTACCACCCAGCTGCCTCTTTTCACAGAAAATGAACACACCCAAAGAATAAAACATCCAACTAAAGTACCTCCTGAGAGTGGTCAAGATTATTACAGTAGACTTAAAAATACCATTTATTTTATTTGTTGCAGTGGAATTTAGTGGCATCTTATAGTGCTTGAAATAGATATCTGGGGCTTATTATCCAGGAATTTCATTATAATGGTATTTATTCTACCAAGGTTTAATCTCTTATTAACCTATCATACTTCAAGAATCCTAGTGTAGTGTCTTGTACATAGGAGGTACTCAATAAATGGATGATGGAATTCATTGTAAGGATACCAATTAGAAGGGTGCCATTCCACAAATTACTGCACTTTTCTTCCAACAAGTACTTTTCCCTGCTCCAGTCCAAGTCTTGGATGACTGTACACTTGTCTACTCCTCTCAGCCTTCTAAACGTTTTCTAAGCTAAGGTGGAAACATGTTGGAAATAAACCTTTTGAATCCTCCTGCAGTTGGCTGCCCTTTTGAAGATCTCCCTGATAGAAGATCATTTACTCATTCCCTTTCCAAGGACATCACATCTCTACTCCTTCACAAGGCTTTCACAAGGTTTTCCATAGTCACTCCTAGTTGTGGGATCCAGACCAGGTAGTTTGGCTTGGTTCATTGATGGATGTTTATGCCTCGCCACAGGGTACACACAGCTGCTGGTATGACCTCTACACCATAGAGTCTTCTGTAGTGAATGAATGCCCTTTCATTGAGTCAGTTCCTTGAGTAACCTGACAGCAAATCCATTCTTTGTCCACTGTTTCTTAGATCCTGCCTGGGGTCAAAGTGGTCATTGTTAATCCAGAAACTAAAGGGCCTGTTGGAGATTCTCATCTTGGAGAGGTATGTATAAGTTCATTCTTTGATTTGGAAAGAGAACCAAGACATCAGATTCTTTTTTAGGTCATACCCTAGGACCCAGTGAATAAATTAGTCTGAATTAGTCTCCAATCCATAGTAAGGTTGAAGTCTTTCCCCTGTGCTCAGGGCACTTTAGTGGGTACTGACTTGTTAAAGATCACAGCACTGAGTGGTGAATAATGCAGGGTGGTGAAAACAGAAGCATTTTCACCACTTTCTCTTATTGCAAGGCAGCATAGCCACAGTAATGTAGCCTAGTGGGAAGATGCCAGGCTGCGCATAGAGAGGCTTGAATTTGAGTCTTGACTTCACTGCTCACTAATTGCAGGTTCTATGTGCAAAAACAGTCAGTTGATAGAACTAGGGGGTTTTAAAATCATCTAAACTGAGTTAGAAGGATTGTGGGTCCTTTGTGGGGAACTGACATATACCTCTCTGTATAATAGGTTTGGGTGAATAGCCCTCACACAGCCAGTGGCTACTACACCATCTATGATAATGAAACTCTCCAAGCTGATCATTTCAACACTCGGCTCAGTTTTGGAGATGCTGCTCAGACACTCTGGGCTAGGACAGGATACCTTGGGTTTGTTCGCCGAACTGAGCTTACAGCTGCCACTGGAGGTATGTCTCTGATAAACTCTTCTCTTTTTCTTTGCTTAGGTTTCAGTTGTGGAATTAATTTATCTTCACCTTAGCCTGGGATGTGTAGCACCAACATAATATTCACAGTGCCTGCAGCAACCATAAATATTCTGGCACAATTCTGAATCCTGAAATACAATAGACTCCACATGGAAGACAGAACCAAAACATTTATTCAAATACCAGAAAGCTGAATCCATCCTAGCAATAAAGAAATCCATCATAGTAACCAAGAAGTCTATACACATTATCAGGCCTTCCTACAAACTAACACTCACAGTCCCAGCTGCCTGCTTCCTCTGTCCTTCCCAGCTCTGATTATTCACTGACTAACTTCCTCTTAGCTCTGCTCTAGCTCTGCCTCTTCATGTTCCATCCCTTCCTGTTCCATATGATTTGACTTATGTGACTCAGGCTGCCATGTGACTTAAGCAGGTCACATGGGCCTATTAATGGATGGGAAATATCTTCCCATTAAGAAGCAAAATTACATTAAACAGTAAGCAAAAAATGCATTATCAATGCAAGATGCTATTTTGTTTTAGGAAATTTAGTGACTTCTTTAGTTGTTGAATATGTAAATAAAGTGATATTCATTTCCAAAATAGCACTGTACTTCTTAAGAGAGTGTCCAGAAAGTAAGAGGTCATAGTCTATCATGGTCCCATATGAGAAAATAATAATATTTCTGAGGAGGGGGGCAAGGATATTTGTGCCAGGGCATAGATGCAGCTAAGGGCATCCAGTCCCTAGAAGAGTTAATTCCTAAACTCCAAGTTAGCTCCTTGAGATTTGGGGGATATTCTGTATTCTATGGCCATCATGAGGCTGAAATATTCCCTAAAAATTCAAGTCCCTTGCAGTTGAAACTCATTTCTGTAATGTTGCCAGTCAGTCAGCAAGAATGTCTTAAGCATCTGCTGTATACAGACTTAGATTGCATTGTAACAGGGTCTGGGAATGTCAGTGACATACAGTCTCTACCCTCAAGAACCTATTGTTCTTAGGTTCCATCTTGTCAGTATCCCACTAGGAAGGGAACTTGTCATATTTGACAGTTAAGTAGTTACTGCTTCCAGCTACAGGGTAAACTAGAGGGCCACAGAGGTCCCTCCTGACTCTCAAATTCTGTAATTCTGAGTTTAGATGGCAGTTTTATTGCATAATATGGCATGATATTGGCATCTTATTGCCATCTACCTTGGCTACACTTGTGGACTAAATGCAGGCCCTTCTGTGATTGCAGTTAAAAAAGTCAACTTTCAGAACCTTAATGTTGACCACATTAGTTATTTTTCCTAAACCCTCATATGGTTCTATTGCCCACCAGGAAAGAGTAATAGATTCTCTTGATTCTAGAGGGATCATAGATTTAGAGCTGGAAGAGACCTTAGAAATCATTTAACCTAATTCCCATATTTTATACAGAAGAGAAATAAATAACCAGAAAGGTTAAGATCACACAGGTACTAAGTAGCAGAGAACAGATTTGAACTGAGGTCTTCTGACTGCAAATTCTGCTCTTTCCGCTATACTACACTGCTTCTAATTGATCCTGAACCTCAGAAGTTTTTCTTTTTTACAAAAAAAATACATAATTTATTTATTTTTCAGTTTTCCACATTCACTTCCACAATAATTTGAATTCAGAATTTTCTCCCCATCTCTCCCCACCGCCCACCCCAGGACAACATGCACCCCATCCACTCCTTCCTCCAATCTATCCTCCCTTCTGTTACCCACCCTTCTTCCATCCCCCTTCCCCTCTATTTTCCTGTAGGGCAAAATAGATTTCTGTACTTCATTGCCTATATAGTTTAATTTCCAGTTGCATGCTAAAACAATTTTTAACATTCATTCTTAAAACTTTGAGTTCCATATTCTCTCCCTCCCTCCTCACCCACCCTCATTGAGAAAACAAGCAATTCAATATAGGTCATACATGTGTAACAATGCAAAGCACTTCCATAATAGTTATTCTGTAAAAGACTAACCACATTTCTCTCTGTCCTATCCTGCCCTCCATTTATTCCGTTCTCTCCCTTGACCTGTCCTCCCACAATAGTATTTGCTTCTGATTATCCCTTTCCCCAGTTTGTTGTCCCTTCTATTATCTTCCCTCTCCTATCCCCTTTCCCCTTGCTCTCCTGCAGGGTAAAATAGATTTTCATATACAGTTTAGTGTGTTACTCCTCCTTAAGCCAAATCCTGTGAGACTAAGGCTGACTTATTTCCTTTCCTCTCCCGCCTCTTCCCCTCCATTGTAAAAGCTCTTTCTTCCCTCTTTTATGTGAGATGATTTGCTACATTCTACCACCCTCTTTCTCTTACTCCTAGTACATTCCATTGAACAGTAAGTTTTATTTTTTTAAGTGTTCTCCCTTCATATTCAGCTCACCCTGTGCCCTTTATGTATGTGTGTGTACACACTAAATATACACATATATAGATATGCCTGTGTACATATACATACCTGTGCATATATAATATACACATACTGATATACCTAAATGTGTTTATACACACACATACATATGCATACACATGTATATTCCCTCTAACTTCCTAATACTGAAAAAGGTCTTATGAGTTACAAATAACATCTTTCCATGTAGGAATGTAAGTAGTTCAACTTTGGTGAGTTCCTTAAGGCTTCTCTTTCCTGTTTACTTTTTCATGTTTCTCTTGATTCTTGTATTTGAAAGTTAGATTTTTCTATTCAACTCTGGTCTTTTCAACAAGAATGCTTGGAAGTCCTCTATTTCATTGAAATTCTCCTTTTTCCCCTGAAGTACATTATACTCAGTTTTCATGGTTAGGTGATTCTTGGTTTTAATCGTATCTCTTTTGACTTCTGGAATATCATATTCCAAGCCCTTCAATCCCTTAGTGTAGAAGCTACTAAATCCTGTATTATCCTGTTTGTATTTCCAAAATACTCAAATTGTTTCTTTCTGATTGCTTGTAATATTTTCTTCTTCACGTGGGAACTCTGGAATTTGGCTACAGTATTGCTAGGAGTTTTTCTTTTGGAATCTCTTTCAAGAGGTAATCAATGAATTTTTCCATTTCTATTTTACCCTCTGGTTCTAGAATATCAGGGCAGTTTTCCTTGATAATTTCTTGGAAGATGATATCGAGGGTCTTTTTTGATCATAGTTTTTGGGTACATCAATAATGTTTAAATTATCTTTCCTGGATCTATTTTCTAGGTCAGTTGTTCTTCCAGTGAGATATTTCACATTATCTTCTATTTTTTTTATTCTATTGGCTTTGTTTTATAATTTCTTGGTTTCTGATAAAGTCATTAGCTTCCATCTGCTCCATTCTAATTTTTAAAGAACTGTTTTCTTCAGTGAGCTTTTGAACCTCCTTTTCCATTTGACTCATTCTGCTTTTTAAAGCATTCTTCTCCTCATTGGCTTTTTGGACTTCTTTTGTGATTTGGGTTAGTCTATTTTTAAAGGTGTTATTTTCTTCAGCATTTTTTTTTGGGTCTCCTTTAGCAAACTGTTGACTTGCTTTTCATGATTTTCTTGCATTACTCTCATTTCTCTTCCCAGTTTTTCCTCCACCTCTCTTACTTGATTTTCAAAATCCTTTTTGAGCTTTTCCATGGCCTGAAACCATTGGATATTTTTTTAGAGGTTTTGGATGCAGAAGCCTTGACTTTTATGTCTTCCTCTGATGGTATGCTTTGTTCTTCTTTATCTGACAGGATGGAAGAAAACCGAGAAAGTAACCTTCTATAGTCTTAAATTTTCCCCTTTTTTTTTGTATTTTCCCAGCCACTTACTTGACTTTTGAGTCCTTTGTCAAGTGGAGAGTATACTACCCTAGGCTTCAGAGGTTTTGTGCATCTGAGATATCTCTCGAGACCTATAAGTTCTCGGTTCCTCCAAAGTGGCACAATTAGGGGAGAGGAGTTTACTCCTCTCCTGGCCTGAGAGCAACCACAAGCACTCTTTTCTGCCCTAGAACTGCGAGTAGGATTCCCTCTCCACACCACCACCACTCCAGAGCTCCTCATCACCCCAGGACCACCATTCAAGACTGAGACCCAGATCACCTGCCCAATTCCCCCAAGATCTTTAGAACAAAGGCTCCAAAAGTGGATGCTGTGCTGCTACTACCCTGGGAATAGACCATGCTCCCCTCTCACCCAGGTGAAAGACCTTTCTTACTGACCTTTGAAGCTGTCTTTGGCATTTGTGGGTTGAGAAATCTGGGACCTGCAGCTGCAACCTGTGATTCTGTGCCCTGAAGCTTTCTCCAGTCCTATCCATGCCATGTGGCCTAGACTGGGCTGTGCTCAGTCTTTCCTGTCAGCCTTCCAGGCTGTCTTGTGCTGGAAGTATGTTTCACTCTGGCATTTTTGTCACTTCTGCTGCTGTAGAATTAGAGTCATTTTTTACAGGTATTTTATGGGTTATGGTTCTTCTCTAAAGCATTTCCAAAAACTCAGCCTCTGCTCCAATAAGAGAGAACCTACTTCTTTCACCCATTACCTACAGTTTTACCATCTGGATCAAAGCAAATCATTCTTCTACATGCTAATGCTTCTGAGACAGACAGCTCTCCTGCCCCAGCCCCCTCCTTCCACGTGTTCTCTTCTCTAGGTTAGACATCCTTGGGTCTTTCAACCAGTCCTCAATAGGCATGTTCTCAAGGCTCTTTTCCATTCCAGTTGTCCTTCACTACTAAACATTGTCCATCTTAACAATGCCCTTCCTGAAATATAGCATCCAGAACTCCTGAACATAATTCTCCAGACATAATCTCATCCACAAATAGTATAACAGCACTATCACTTCATCATTTTTGGATTTTTTTTCTCAGCTTAATCTAAGATCTCAACTTTCTTAGTTGCATTGACATACTGTTTATTCACTGAGCATATAGTCCAATAAAATTCTCATACCCTTTTCAGACCAACTCTTCTAGTCATGCTTCATCATTTTGTGTGTACAGAATTTGTTTTTTAAATCTAAGTTTAGGACTTTACATTTATTTCCTATTGAATTTTGCTTAGATTCAATTCAGTACTCTAGCTTACCAAAATCTTTTTGGATCTTAACATTTATCCTGTGTGTTATCTATTCCTCCGATGCAGATTTTACAGACATACCAGTTAGGCTTTTATCTGAATCTTTGGTGGAAATCATAGTTGGAATAATAGATCTAGAGTTGAAAGGGGCCTCAGAGTCCTTCATTTTACCAGTGTAGAAAGTGAGGCTCAGAGATACAAAGTGACTTATCCAAAGTCACATCACCAGTTAGTATCAAAGGTGAGAGTCCTACGACTATGAAATCGGTAATCTTTCTACCATACCATGCTGCCTTCTTTTAAATAGCACAGATACCTTGGATATTTTCCTGGAGACCTTCCTAGTTGACATTTAACTGTTGATTAATTATTTGGGTCTGGCTTTCTTTTTTCCCGCAAATAAGCCATCTCTTACAAGATGAAAGTGTTAGATTCAGAAGCCTAATGGAAAAATAGCTTTCTTCTCCTGTACATAGGTTGTATATTGGCATAACTTTTTGTGTATAGTAATTTTTTGGCAGCGTAGTGGTCTGTGTTGTTCAGACTAGAATTCAGGATCATTGTGAGCAAGGACCTTAGGTAGGCTAATAATGCATATCTTCTGTTTCTTATCTTTTAGAGCGTCATGATGCACTATATGTAGTAGGAGCCCTGGATGAAACTCTAGAGCTGAGAGGATTACGTTACCACCCAACTGACATAGAGACCTCAGTCTCTCGGACACACCGGAGCATTGCTGAGTGGTAAATTTCTCCAAGAAGAGACTCGTTCTGAACTATCCACTTCTACCATGTGTCTATCCCAGATTTAACATGTGTATTAATCCAGTTAGTTGATAGTAATTAAGTACTCACTGCTTGTAAAAATCTCCAGGTAGCAAGAAGAGTAAACTCAGAGTACCTAACTACCTTTAGAAAATACTGAGATTTAGGAGAAACACAGCGTACATATATGCTGAACAAATTCAATTCAGTTGGACAAGGCAAGTCATCTGACTATTTTTCTCCTCCTGAGCTTTCTTAACCCGGATTCATCCTGTGTCTATCAACATGTCTGTCAAAGTGAGATTGCCTTATGAATCTCTGCCTTGTAGCATTTTGCAACCAAAAAACTTGCTTTAAAGGAGCCTGTAATTTGAACTAAGACTGGGAAAGAGGAACTTGTGGTTTGTAATTAGCAGTCAAACCCCACATCCCCCATCCTCCAGCTACGAGAAAGGGAAATCCCACCTTAGAAGATTATATACTCCTCATTTTGTACTTAACCTCTGGTTCAAGGTGGGGAAAAAAGGAGCTTATCCCACTAAGACTGGGAAGAGGAGCTTAGTCTTAAAAAGAGTCTTACAATCCTATGATTTTTTATTCTTGAAAAGATATGTTTTTTACTTTAAATTATCTGCTACTAAATAATAAAGGCTTATCAATCTATCTATTCACTAAATCTATAGTTAATCCAGACTTAAGAGAATATCTGTGTTAGTCTAGCCTAGTTGTTAGGGCTAGCTTTTCCTAAAGAAATAAAAATAAGTCAAAATAATCAATAGTAACTGATTTAAAGGTATTCCTTTTCTGAGTGTGGTCACAGGGAATCAGATTGACCTACTCCATCCAGGAATGCAGTTGATTTTTTTCAGGGTTTTAGAACTAAAAGTGGAAGAAATTAAAGTCTGTGAAGATGGTAGACAGGAAAGAGAAAGGAATTGAGGAAATCCTGGTGGCAGGGCTGTCCTGAAAGTGATTCAGGAATGGTCATCACCTCATAGAGGACAGCCCAGGAAAGAAGTTTCTCTGTGGCAGAAGTTCTTCATCAGGGATTCTTAAACTTTTTATTGTTTGTAAGCCTTTGTATCTTTATTTTATGCATTTAAAAATATTATTCAGAGGAAGGGGTGCATAGATTTCATCAGAATGCCTAGGGAGATATTTTTAAAAAGGTTAAGTACCCTTGCTCTCATCTCTTGCGGGGGTGGCAAGGCACTTGCTTGGCAAGGCTATGGAGTAAGTAACTTTAGAAAAGACAATACAGCATTGTGGTTGTGGCTGTCCTTTGTGATCTCCATTAAGAAAACATCATCCACGCTTTCTGTCAGACCAGCCAGTCTATAAGGTAGTTCCACAATATCAGTTCTCTTTCTCTTATTATATCTTCATCCAGATTCTGGCTCCCATACTTTTTTAATAGATTTCCTATGGCTATTTACTTTCTTGATCTAACCTACTGTCCCTTCCATTAGCTGTTTTCTTTTGAACTAGAAAGGCCCTCTTCCCACCTCCATTTTTCAGTCATGTGTCAATGTGATATAGTAGCTAGAGCTCTGGACTTATCAGTAGGAGGCCTGTCGTTGGCCACCGATGTGACTTTGACCCACTTACTTAACCTTAGTCTTGGTTTCTATGAATGTAAAACCAGAATAAAAATAGGTAGTATGTTTCACAATCTTGTTTTGAAGGTCATGTGAAAATGTATGTAATGGATGTAAAGGGTTTTGTAATCCTTAAAATACTATATAATGTAAAAAATTACGTGTCCTATTTCAGTAAGTCTCATTACACATATGGGTTTATATTTATCTCTTTATAAAATTTAAAAGTCCCAGTTTATTGTCCATACTATGTGAATTCACATAGGTGAATATGTATAGAAATTTCTTAGGTTATATGTATAGATGCAACCTTTTTCCCTATTATTTTCCCCTAAGAATTACTGGATACATGTTCCCCAGTTGTTCTTTTTTCTGTATCATTCCTGTTGCTCTCTATAGTATGTGAGTTTACAGCTTTTTCCTGGATATTTTTCTCCTCCCCAACCTCTAAATTTTATTTTCAAGCCCTTGTGATCAGATCATTAAGTCTTCTACCAAATATGTTTTCCCCAAGCGTTGTAAATTTCACATTTTCTCACAAAAGCTGAGACTTTGGTATTGTAAACCCTGATTTAGAAAACCAAATTCCATTTTTCTGTTCCATTTATGCAGCCAGCAAAATTTTCACTTCCTCCCTTTTCCTTTCTCTTTCAAAGTCATGACAATCAGCTGGAAAATAAACAAGACAGAAGACCCCTGCCCGCATGTCCCCAAGTCCTTAGTTCTTAGAGATGCAGTCCTTGGTTCTGCTGGTTCTGTTATTCATCCCCATGTTAATCATAAATAGACGGTGTTCGATAAGTTTAGTTAGTCAATCCAAAAGCAGGTATTAAGTACCTACTGTATGACAGCCACTGTGCTAGGAAAAAGACACAGGGTGATAATACATATTACAAAGTATTTGAATTAAAGATAGAGAAAGGGAAAACCCCAACAATTGAAGAGATCAGGAAAAGACTTCAAGTAGAAGTACTCTAAGTACATATTATTCTCTGAGGTTGAGGTGAGAAGGGAATTTATTCCAGACATAAGTAATAACCGAAGGCAAAGAGGTTCTCTGTGAGAAAGAGAAAAGGTCAAGATGGCTGGACCCTAGCATGTGGGAAGAGAAATAATGTATGATAAGACCAAAAAGGTTAATTGGGAGGGGTGGGAAAGGTTTGGCTTTAAAAATCAAATATATAAATTCTATTTTATCCTATAGACAATGGGAAATCACTGACTAGAATAAGAATGACATGAGCAGTTGTTCATCTCAGGAAAATTATTTCTGCAATAGTGTAGGAGAGGAATTGGAGACAAGGTCCAGAACAGAACCTTTTGAGGTACACTTAGAGTTAGGGGGTGTGATATGGATGATGATCCAGCAAAAAAGACTGAGAAGGAAGGAAAACCACGAACAGGTAATATTACAGAAACACAAAAGAAAGAGAATATCTAGGAGGAAAAGGTGGTCAGTGGTATCGGATGCTAAAATGAGGATTCAGAAAAGACCAGATTTAGAATGAAGAGATCACTGGTAACTTTGGAAAAACAGTTTCAGTTGAGTGATATGGTCAGAAACTAGATTGCAAAAGTGAGCAAAAGGAGAGGGAGAGGAGGCAACAAGTGTAGACAGCTTTTTCTAAGCTGAAAAAGGGAAGAAAGTTAAATGATTATCATTTGAAGGTATGGTAAGGTTTTTAAAGCTAGAAGGAAGTTTGAAAACAGAAAGGGAGTACTAGATAATGATAAATTGACAATCAGAGAGGGATAATTGCGGAGAAATTTTTTGGAAAAAATGGAATAGGGTGAGAGACGATAGATACATGTGGTGAAAGGGTTGACTTTGACAGGGAGAAGAACCACATCCACATAAGAAACTGTTAGAGTTAAGGAGATGTTTGGGTGGTGATTTTAAGAGGTTTTGAGATGAGGAGGTTGAGGGAGCTTACAGTGACTTCAGTATTTTTAATAAGCAGGAAGCCAAGTCCTGAGTAGTTTAAAGGGTTGAAAGCACAGTGCAGGGGTGGAAGGCGTAAAGAGAGAATCTGGAACAAAGATTGTGTTGAGTGGGATAGAGACTTTCAGCAAGATATACTTCCAGGACAGTTTCCTGACTGATCACTTAGATCCTATTTATTTTCTCTAATATGTACATTATGGAGATTGCAAGGAAACAGTTCTTTGGGACCATGAAAGTAAAAGGCCTGAGACTGGGCCACTTGTTGCCATCCTAGAAAAATAAAGGCTGAGGACAAGTATTGTTTTTCAGTTATGTCCGACTCTTCATGACCTCATTTGGAGTTTTCTTGACGAAAGTACTGGAGTGGTTTGCCATTTTCTTCTCACTTTACAGATGAGGAACTGAGGTAAACAGGTTTAAGCAGCTTACTGAGGGTCACAGCTAGTGTCTGAGGATTTGAACTCAGGTCCTTCTGACTACACCATTTAGCTCCCCCCTCAGCTTAACACCAGCATTATAAATGGGTGCCAATGTTAATTGTTAAAAAAAAGACTTGGTTGCAGAATTCCCAAGGTCAGCAAATATAGGAGATTTTCTTTATTTGTTGATGATCGGAATTTCATTATGTACAGTCACCAAATGACAATGTTTAGATTTTCCACCAAACTAAATAAAAGTTCCTGTCTTGTTAGGGTCCCCTGTTTCACTCCTCTCTTCAAACAATACTCACCAATATCAAGGAGAGCGGAAGAGTTGTTCAGTAGTTGGCATGTGAATATGCAGGAATCACCTGCTCCCATCCCTGCCCTCCAAAGCATCCTCTCTTTTTAATCTTCTAATAACTCCTTTCCTTTGCCTTCAAACATATACTTCTTTCTCATTGCCTCCATTTCATTTTCTCAACCCTTTGCAATCTGGATTTCAACTTCATCACTCAACTGAAAATGTTCTTTCCAATGTTACCAGGGATTTCTTAATTGCTAGATCTAAGGATCATTTCCCAGTCCTTAGTTTCCTTGACTTTTCTATTGCATTAGACACTTTTGGCCACCCAGAGTGGGGGTTTTTGTGACACTGATCTCTTATTATATATATGTGACACTGATCTCTTATTTTATATATATATATATATATATATATATATATATATATATATATATATATATATACATATATATGCCTGTGTGTGTCTGTGTATGTATATACTGTCTCTTGGTGACCTCATCAGCTCCCATGGATTTAATTATCACTGTGCTAATAGTCCCAGATCCATATATCTTTCCATTTAATTTTTTATTTAACTCCATTTCTATATCATTTAACTTCATTTCCATATCAACCCTCTGTTGGACGTTTCAAACCAAATGTCTCACAGGTATCTTGTATTTTATATGTTCAGGACAGAAACCTTTTCTAAATTTCCCTATTTCAAACACTACTATCCTTCCAGTCATCCAGGTTCACAAGCACAATGTCATCTATTTATACTAGAACTCCACTTGTGACCCCTAATCTAGTTCAAGGCTTCATTACATCTTAACTGGACTTGTAATAGTCTTCTCTCTGTCTTCTCTCTGTCTTCTAGTCTGTCTTCTAAAGAGTTGCTGAGTAATTTTCTAAATGCACAGTTCTGACCATGTCTCTCCCCTCCTCAGTGAACTTCAGAGACAACTCTTTATAGATCAAGTAGACACCATTCTTTGGTCTCACATACTGGCACTGGCCTACCTTTCTAGTCTTTTTCTCATACACTAGAGTCCAAAAAGACTGGCCTTCTTACCATGCCTTACATACATCACTATGTCTCAGTGCTCTTGAATTGATTGTCCCCCATGCCTAGAGTGCACTCCTTCCTTCCTTCCTTCCTTCCTTGCTCCCTTCCTTCCTCCCTCCCTTCCTTCCTTCCTCCCTCCCTTCCTTCCTTTCTTGCTCCCTTCCTTCCTTCCTCCCTTCCTTCTTTCTTTCCTTCCACCTCTTGGAGTCCCTAGGTTCCTTCAAGTCTCAGCCAAAGCACCACCTTCTCCATAAGTTCTGATCCCTCTCGATGCTAGTGCCTCTCCCTCAAAATTATTTTGTATCTATTTTGCATATATAGTATATATATATATACCTGTATGTGTCCAGGTTGTCTCTCTTAGCCAGGTTTAAATTCCTTGATGACAAGGACAGTTTCATCTTGGTATTTCCAGCACCAAGTGCAGTGCCTAGCATGTAATAGGTGCTTAATAAATGCTTGTTCTTGGAGCTGAGTGGATGTATTGAACTACTTTCAGGCACTTCTAGAATTAAGAAATATTTTGACTACTAAAATATCACAGGTCACAGTCAAACACAAGTATAAGCATGCAGCCTAGAAATTATCCCTGCCCCTGCTTCCTTTCAATCCTCAGTGTATTATCATGTTGTCAATGCCTATGTTAATTCTGTATCATTGCAATTTCAGTGCTGTGTTCACATGGACCAACTTGCTTGTGGTGGTTGTGGAACTGTGTGGCTGTGAGCAGGAGGCCCTGGATTTGGTCCCTCTGGTGACGAACGTGGTCTTGGAAGAGCATTACCTCATTGTTGGAGTCGTGGTTGTGGTGGACCCAGGTGTCATCCCGATCAACTCCAGGGGAGAGAAGCAGCGCATGCACCTGCGGGACAGCTTTCTGGCAGATCAGTTAGATCCCATCTATGTGGCTTACAACATGTAATTGGGCATTATGGGCATGGAGCCAGTTCCTCAGAACCATGAAAGCCAAGACTGGGTCACTATTGCCATCTTTTAGAGAAAAGCTAAAAACAAGTACTAATACTTGCTGTAAAATGGTTTGAGGTGGATACTTTATTTCCTTCATCTCATTCTATGGAATTCTTCAATCATGTAACAAACAGGAAAGGGAAATTCATTTGATAGCAAATGAAAAGAAGAAAAATTAATAGTTTACTCGAGATGATCTTTAATATTGACAGTGTAAGCAGCGCATTACTAAAGCCTTTGCTAAATGGATGTTACATTTTTCATCTGTTGTACATACTTGTATTTTTATCTAATGCTGTTTTAGAATTTTGCAAAGGGATTTATTAACATAAAGGAAATAATCCAAGTTCCACAGTTCTCCATCATATACTGTATTTTGCAATTATACTGTAGCTAGCGCTTTGGGGCTTTGTTAACATGGAGTTATACAGAATACTTACAGTCATGCCATAAGCGAGTTGGATGACTCATTAAATCTAAGAGTAATGTCATCATACACACACACACACATGCACACATCTAAAATTTAAAGGGTTTTGCCTATATTTTTAAATTGTAAATAATAGTATGCATAATTCAGTGCAAAAAAAATGGCTTGTATAACTACAGCCACAAAAGTAGAAACATTTAGGGATTGTAATTTTAAGATTCTTAACATTTAATTGGTTAGATAACTAAGAAATGTTAAGTTGTATGCAGGTTTCCATTGCACACTGTACTGTGACTTTGCTGGCTGGCATGTTTCAAAGATCAAGCTGCCTGTGTTCGTATTTAAAGCCCATTTCCCTTTAGAGTGAACTTAATTTTTAAACATTAATCCTGTTTTTTCTGCAAGTTGACCAATTAAAAATCTCACTTTACAAAACAAACTACTCAAAGCACCAAGAAGAAAACTCAAGATTACCTGGGGAAATATCACTCCCTACAATCCCCAGTTTTGAAATTACGCTTTTGAATTTGATTAATTGGGTGTCTAAACTTCCTAAGTCAGGCGAATTTCCTCTTCCCCAACCCTGTTGCTCCTTTGTAGTGAAACTTCTCTTTACAATTTCTGCATACAGTTTCTTTTTTAAAACTGGAAAGTTCCTTCTGATTTTCCACTCTATGGGAGCCAGTAGGGGTGGGGGGAGTTTATCAGGTGGAAACTATGCATATATGGTTGGTGGCGGGGTAGTCGAGAAGGGAGTGAGATAAGTAGCCAATGCATTGCAACAGAAATCAGAAGTTCAATGTTGGCCAACTCCTTTGAATGCTATCATAGCCAGCCTTAGAAAAATACTCATTAGGGAACCCTGTTTTATGCAAAACACACTGTTTTGGAATAACTGTGGTGCCCAGGCCTAGCAGACTAAAAGACAGAGCCAAATTTGCCTCTGGCTCAGTTTCCTTTTTTGGTCTGATCCTTCATGTATTCGAACATAGTTGGATGCTATTATTTTTTTCTTACAGAAATATTTTTTAAAATTAAAAAAAAAAAGAACCACCAAACCCTCAAAGCGAATAAGACTTTAGAATGGTTCTCTTGGATCCATCTAGTCTATTGTGTAAATACTTACTTACTCTATTTTAATAATGCATATTATTTACCCCAGTGTAACATCATGTAAACTAAGTATGTTTTTAAACAATTTTTAAGACTTGTATTTACCCTGAAAATAAGGTTTATAATTCAGAGATAGACCCTTCTCTATAGCAGCACTGTCAAGTGCTGTGTAAACACAGTCCTATGACTTGAAACCGTTTTATTACTACCCTTTTCATTGTCCTCATTTCTTTTCTTCTCATTCTCCAACAAGGGCAGGCCCAAAAACATTTTCCAGTTGCAGATCTGTTTTTTAATATTTTAAGTAAATTAAATTTGTGATGTGAGAGGCTCTGGCATGTGTAGGGAAAGCATACCCATCAAGACATGAAACCTCTGTGCATACGGATAAATAGGTTACTTTTCAGGTACAATAGCTTGCTAATGTTTGACATGATTTAAAAGTTTTATACACACACACACACATATAGATGTATACACACACACGTGTGTGGATATAATCAGTGATTCATTCTGGACAAAACAACTGTTTTAAAAGAACTGCCTTTGTTTGCAGTCTTCCCAATTCTGAAGGAAAAAAATATGTAAAATAGTATGAATCATACCTGCAAAAGTTAGAAAGGAAACATATAGACCCACCCTTTCACAAAAGATATTTCATTTGTGAGCAGAAGAGTACAGGGCAACTTTGAGGGCTAATTATTCAGGTTATGAGTTGAATGGATTTTATATTTCTTCAGGTCTGTAGCTTCTCTTTAAACAATCCTGCTCCTGCTTTTGTGGCTATTTCACTGCTTTTAATCATTATCTGCATTATTCTGTGACTATCCCTTCTAGTCATAGAATTAGGAAATCACATAGCTGGAAGGGACCTGGGAGATCATCTGCTCCAACCTCATGCCTGTTAGATGAACCCTCTATATGACATCTGCATAGAGGGATCATCCAACCTCTGCCTGAAACCTCCAGCAATGAGGAACTTACTACCTCATGAGGCAGCCTGTTCCATTTTTGTACAGCTCTAATTTTTAAACAAGTCTTCCATAGCTTGATCTGCCTCCCTGTAGCTTCCTGGGGCTTCTTTCCCTTATGGTAGCAGTCCTCTTAGGGCAAAGGAATCCCAGGCCTTTGTTAAAAGAGGGTTCTTCTGGAGCCAAGTGGAATAAGTCTGATCTCTTACACATCCCTTCAGATACTTGAAGACAACTGTCATTAGATTCAGTTCAATTCATGTTTATGTTAATTAAGCACCCACTATGTACAGAGCACTCTGTGTCTCCCTAAATCTTCTCTTTTTCAGGCTGTGTCCCTAGTTCTTTCAGCCATTTTTTTGATGATTGAATTTCAAGTCTTACCATTCAAGTTGCCTCCTTTGGATATAGTCCAGTTTATTAAATCCCTCCTAAAAGTTGATGTAACTGAGAGTTTTCAACAGCAAGAAAACCTTCCTCTTATGACATACTCCTCTTGCAGTAAGGATAATATCCCATGGTGTCATTTGACTTTGTGGTAGGACATGCTTATAAGCTTTTTTTATATATACAGACCCCTTTGGCAGTCTGATGAGGCCCATGGATTCTTTCTCAGAATCATATTTATAAATACATAAAAAATACATAGGACTGCAAAGGAAACTAATTATATTGAAATACAGTTATCAAAATACATTTTCAAGTTCCTGGACCTCAGGTTAAAAGCTCCTATTCCGAAAGCTATTATGGCAACTCATTTTCCTCAATGGCATTTGTGTATATATATGTATATGCATATATGTATGTGTGTATATGATATATGTATATATACATGCTCATATAGAAATGTTTACTTTTTTGAAGTCATCTACTGCACATAGCCTTAGCAGGTCTCTAGGACACGTTGCCTGTGTTCCTATGCAAAAATTGTTTATGGAAATGTAGTAGAAAATTTGTATTTTCATTCATTAAATGAATGAGTTTTCATCTCAGTCCAAAGAGATCCATTCATCAAATTGAGACCCTTATCATTAAAACTGCAAATTAAGGCAATAAAGGCAGCTTCTTTGGAAGAGTGCCTGGAGTTATATAACAGTTATACGGAGCTAAACAAGTTCAGTGTCTACATCCTTATGGGCACTAAAGCTGTGGCGTTCAGTGACTAGCATAGCATAATTGGTATTAATAATGCTTCTTGCCATACAATGGGCTATTTTCTCCCTAGTACAAGTCTTTCTTTCCCTCAGATCCTTAGAAAGTTGCTTTGCTTCTGGTTATCAGGGACCATAGCCTTCCTACTAGTTATCATTTTAGGATAGCCCTTGGGAAAATTTGGCACAGTGCTTGACTCAAGCAAAGAACCTAAGACCCTAAGCATTTGTGTTACAGTATTTGTCCTAGGCATGGTGCTGGATCTCTTTGCCAAATAAACCACTTTCCTTGGGAATCCAGGAATCTCAGACTAAACCAAGGAGGAGTCATGCTAACCTCACCTTCTTGCTCTCAAGCTCCAGAATGATCTATGCCTTAGCATTGTTTTTGTTGTCTGCTGTAATGTACTGGTGGCAAGAGAAATTGAAGCATGAAGCTACAATACTCTTAAAACACGAGTCTTTTCCTTTATCATTTTTGTGACCTTCCTGATTTAGTCTAATGTAGATGGGCCATGTTATCTGTCCAGAGGATGAGATTGTAAAGATATGAGAATAATTTTTTTTAGTCCTAAATGCAGTTTTTGTTTACTTTCTATCAAATATTTACCAATGTCAAATTTAAACTATAATACTATATGTAATTATGTATAAAGTTTTTTTTTTATTTATTTGAAATTAGACTAGATATACATTTTTTAAATTTAACATCTGGCTGGACAGTGTTCTATTAATTCATTGAATGTGTTTCCTTTGTCTTGTGTTAATAAATATTGATGCCTGTTTGTGTACGTAATCATTTCAGTGGGTGGGAGGGTTGTCTGGGTTAGAGTCTAGTACATTCAATCTCAAGTGGCAACAAAACCTTCCAGCCATTTCTTTAAAGTAATAAGTAATACAAGAAATTATAATAATGGTAGTACCTTTTATTTGAATAGCTATGGTCTATATAGTAGCAAACATATTTATTTGTTGTCCTTACAACATTCCTGGGAGGGAGATAGTATCAGTATTGTCATACTGTTTTACTGTGGAAATTTAGATGAGAGTATTGAAATGATTTACCCAGGATCAGTAGTAACAGAAATAGGACTTGAGCCAAGGTCTTATGATCACAACCACATGGTTTTAAAAGAAAGGGGCATAGAGATCCCAAACCTGTTAAGAGTGGAGGAAGAAAGCCAAAAAAAAAAAAAAAGGTAGTCATTATTTTGAAACCAGGTAATTTCATGCTAGTTCATTAGAAAACATTTTTTTTTACAATTTTTTAAAAAGTATTTATTTTTAGCATTCTTTTAAAATTTTGAGTTCAAATTCCCTCCAGCCCTTCCCCCACCTTCTGAAACAGTATGTCAGTGTATCAATTTCACATATCAGTTATACAAGCGATATGATATCAATCATACTTAAATCATGCAAAACATATTTCCATATTAACCATGTTATCAAAAAAAAACCCAAGAAAAATAAAGTGAGAAAATTATACTTCAATGATTGAACATGTTTACTGTCTTAGGGAAGAGGGGAGTGAGGGACGAAGAGAGAAAATTTGGAACTCAAAATTTGTTTAAAATGATTGTTAAAAATTGTTTTTAAAAAGCACTCAGTTCATCAGTATTCTCTCTGGAGGTGGAGCATTTTTCATCATGAATTCTTCAGAATTGTCTTGGATCATTGTGTTGATCAGAGTATCTAGGTCTTTCACAGTTATTTTATCGTCATGATATTGCTGTTAACTATGTACAGTGCTCAGGTTCTGTGCACTTTTCTTTGCATCAGTTCACATAAGTCTTCCCATGTTTTTTCTGAAACCATCCCCCTCTGCACAATAATATTCCATCAAAATCATATACCACAACTTGTTCAGCTATTGCCTGATTGATGGACATGCTCTAAATTTCTAATTCTTTGCCACCATAAAAAGAGCTGCTGTAAATATTTTTGTACATAGAGGTCCTTTTTCTTTGATCTCTTTGGGGTGCGGACCTCGTAGTGGTATTGCTTGGTCAAACAGTACGTGAGAAGCGTGCTTACTCTAAAAAGAATACTTGTTGTGAATCCAGGAAAACTCTTTATTTCATTTTATATTCATATTACATTCCTTGTGAATGGGTAACTCTCCAAAGGAGCACACTTTCATTTCCTGTCCCCAATCCAAATTTCTTCCTTTATTTCCCATTGGCTAGATGCAACTTCCTGTCCCACCTCTTCCATGTTTTTCTTGCTGTGTTCCCCTTCAAACAAGCATGCATAGTTATGTAGCCCTTTTGGCAGAGTTGCAAATTGTTCTCCAGAATGGCTGGACCAGTTCACAACTACACCTACAGTTTGTCGGTGTACATAGTTTCCCACATAGAGAGGGGAACAACTGATAACCTACTTTCCCACTCACATTAACAACAAACCTAATTTTATTTTTACCTCATAATTACTTTCTTAATAGTATCTGCAGGATTTGTTTCCCTAAATGAGCTTATTTTGTCTGTTATTTCCTGGTTTCAAAAAAAGAAAATCATGGTAAGAACCATAGAATCCACCCTCTTCCCTCTACTCACCAAAAAAATAACCCTTTCTGTCCTGTAAGTAGAATAAAGATAGGCCATTTCTCATTGTAACTTTGGAAAAAACACTTAACCTAAGCCCTCTAAGCAAATTTGGTCATATTATGAAAATAACAAAGTGTCCATTTAAGATTTTTCAGGAGCTATTTTGGGTGGGAATGGGGTTTGCTTATACTCCCCATCTTTGTTCTTTTAACTATTCATTGGTGCTTCTATCAGAAGATGCTGAGAGTCAGGCAAAAACCTCTAATGGTTTTTAACATTAATAGCTTAATCAAAGATTTGATGGAGAAAGAGGTTAAATCTGACGAAAGTGAAGTTTAGTTCACAGGTAAATTGAGTTGACTCATTAGTGATGAATTTGCCTAGTTTATTCCTGTGTGAAACTGGCAAATGCAACGTAGAGACCAGCTAATCTTGGTGTTTTAATTTTTTTAAAATTGCCTTTTCCTTCAGTCAGTTCAATTCAGCAAATCTCTGAGCACTTGCTGTGGCCAAAGCTAATAAAATCCTTGCTTTGTTTTTCTGATTTTCATTCTCTAGTACAGTACTTAGCACCTAGTAGATGCTTCTTAAATGATTATTTATTTAAGTGCTTGGTTGTGGGGACACCAATGCACAGCAAAAACAGAAGAAAGCTGCTGGGGGATGTAAAAAAGTAGTTCAGGAAAGTCAACAGCTAAGCCTACAGATAGATATACAGGGTATCCCAAAAGTCTTAGTACGTTTCTAAATGATAATAATTTTGGAGGTATAAATAATGCAAATTTACTCCAAAAAAATCAGTTTATTTAAATTGACACTTTCTTAAATTTTGAATAATGTTTTTAATTTAAATTTTAACAAGAGAAGGAGGGTCTGTTACCGTTATGCATCGTGTATTCAGCAGTTCTAAGGTCTTCTTCCAGTTGGCTACCCTGGTGACCTGAGCAATTGTCACTGGCAAACTGTATGCATGAACATGTCAGGAGTATAAGAGCCATTCTTTCTGACCCTGAGCACCGACTGATGAAAGTCTTTGCCAAGTTTGGAAACTGACTAGAGTAACGTGTATATATAGCAGAGAAGGTTAAGTTGAATGTTTAAAACCTTTTAATGCTACACTGATAGCATTTCTAATTGGGAAGTTAAAGCTTAAAGCATCACACTGGCCCAGTAGATAGAATGCCAGGCCTGGTGTCAGGAAGACTCATCAAATCTGGCCACAGACACTATCTGTGTGACCCTGGGCAAGTCACTTAACCCTGTTGGCCTCAGTTTCTTCAGCTGTAAAATGAACTGGAGAAGATGGCAAAGCATTCCAGTTACCTCTGCCAAGGAAATCCTAGATGGAGTCTCAGAGTCAAGATATGAATATACGTGTGAAAACAAGGTGTTTTGGGAAGACAGATTTTAAAAAGAGAACAGAGAAGGGAATCACCAAGGAGGCAGTGCCCTAAAGAAAGAATTCTGAGAGATGGTGATGAGGAGAGAGTTCATGTTCCAGGCAGGAAGAACAACTTGTACAAATGTGCCAAAGAAAGAAATTCAATTGCAAGTTCAGATCGACAATTAGTAGTCCATCTTGTGTGCCACATAGCGTGACGCATGAAGGATGATAATATAAGATATGCTTAGAAAGATAGGCTGAAATGACTTGAATATGACAGACAACTAAACCAAAAAAAAAAAATCACCAAAACAAAGTGGTGTGGGTAGATGATAATCCTATAAAAGAGACTTAGGATTGCTTGGGAGGAAAGAGAAACTGATCACATGTCAAAAGTTTCCAAGTGCCCAAGGAGGACAAGGGATGAAAAAGGAACTTTAACAGCTAAGAGGTCATTGGGCCATTCAACTTCAGGTGCCCATCCTATAAGGCCTACTTAAAACAGGTAAAGCTGATTAGATGCAGGACCTTTTCACAGAGAAAGAGAATAATCATTTTGTTAATATATAATGATTATTCATATTTTATAGCACCATAATAGTCACTAAAGTAAATAAAAGACATAAAGCCTTTTAAAGAACAGAGAACACACATACATTAAAGTAACACATAATCGAGTGATTTCATTGTGTAACTATAATAAATGTTATTGTTACAACATAATATATTAAAATGTCATAATTATATAACAATTATAATATTTTCCTTTTTATTTCTTTCTATGGAGTCTAAATAGCAAGGGCCCAATACAGAAAAAAAAAAGAACAGAGAACAATATTGATATATTTAAGAGAGATGATACTGAGAGAGATATTGAACGCCCTTTCTAAGAGACATAATAAAACTACTTTTGCATTTGTGCATCGGTTTTTACTTTTTCCATATGCCTTCACATAAATTCTCTCATTGTATCCTAACAATAATATGAAGCAAGTGAGGTTTCATTTTGCTTTTGCTACTAACTAGCTGTGTGATTTTAATTAGACGACTTAGCCATTCAGGTCTTCAGAGTCCTAATCAACCAATCCACATGCATTAAGTGCCTACTATTTGCCGGGCACTGTGCAAATTGTTACGGATACAAAAACAGGCAAAAGACAGTCTCTGCCCTCAGGGGTTTTACATTTTAATAGAAAAGATAACATGCAAACAAAGCAAGCTGTACATGGGACAAATAGGAAATAAAAGGAGGGAAGGCCGGAATTAAGAGGAGTTGAGGAAGGCTTCCTGCAGAAGACTGAATCAATCAAATCAGTAAATTGAACTACAAAATATCTTAAGATCCTTTCCAGCTTTGACATTCTATGATTCTACTATATTCTCTTCTAAACGTTAGGATCTGTTCAGTGAGAAACTGTATCACATGTCACTGTTCTGTACCCACTCCCTGTTCTGTACCAAGGCATGCATTTTGCACCTAGTGCAGCCCTACAGGAACCCGCTTCTCATGAGAGGAAGTAAGCTCTCTGTTCTCACAATCTTCAGCTCATTAAGCCCTCCATCATAGTGCACAAGGGAAAATTTTACTTTTATCTTATGATATGGCTCACTTTCTAGGCCCTCTCTAAAAGAAAGAAATAAAAAGGACATTGAATGCACTGAATCAATCAGTTACATAACAGGTAATTATTTCCTATACACAAAAGGAATACTAAACCACAACTGAAGCAGCTTGGTGGTGAAGTGGATAGCGTACTGGGCTTGGAATTAGAAAGATATCTTAAACTCATGAGTTCAGATCCTGCCTTAAACTCATTAGCTGTGTGACCCTGGACAAATCACTTAATTATGTTTGCCTCAGTTTCCCCATATGTAAAATGAGCTAGAGAAGGAAAATGGCAGATTACTCTAATATCTTTGCCAATAAATAAGTAAAAATAAATAGGGTCATGAAGAGGCAAACACTCCATAATAACAACAAACCTCCGCTCATTCAACAAGTGCTTGACAAAAACTTAAATAATTCTGGTTCAGAATCAAATTATGTAGCCCATGTTCCAAATGTTCATCACAACATATGGATATGACTGTAGCTATCAGTTTAAAAAATGGCTTGACCAGCTTTTCCCTGTGGAGTCCAGGAGAGAATTTGTTTTACCTTTTATTCTTGAGGAGCTATGAAAAAATCTGGGGAGAAAAATTTTGTCCATGAGACAAAAGGACCTGTGAAGAATCTAAGGTATTATTTTATAAGAAAATTCAATAAAGACAATTCTGTGAAGAGAAGCTGAATCTCCTTTAACAGCTAGCGAGAAGCTGAAAACCAAAAGGGTGATGAGGGGAAACTTCTTACTCAGCACTATCATCCTGTGGTGTAATTTTTAGAAAAAAAAGTCTGAAGATCATGAAGTTATTTATCATTATATTAAGAGTTTGAAGTGACAGGATGTAACACTGGTCACAGACAAAATGTAAATAGTTATATACATATGTGTGTAAAAATATTTGAAATCTATATGTCAATAAATTGCATATATTTAGTTATTTATAATACTAATTTAATTATAGATAAATAAGGGTACTATTGGGACAAGTTTCATTGTTAATACTAATTGAAGTAATTAATTAATATTAAATGAAGTGGGATGGATGCTCAAGCTAACTAATGATTACCATTGCATTTCTGTTCATGAGAAACCATAAATAAGTTATGAGAATATTTACATATATAGAAATTATATATTCATAATAAACAAAGCAGAAAAGGTTGCCAGAGGCTCAGGCGCAGGACTGAGCCTCGCATGGGAATCTGCAGGGAGGCGGAAGAGAAGATCACACCTGTGAGAGGGTGGAGGGATGTACACTATCTGCCTTGAGAAGGTAGGCGGCTGGTGACTCAGGCGGAGCTCTTCTCCAGCATTCAGAAGACCTGAGCTCCCTTGTGGCCTCAGACCCTCCCCAGCTGGGTAACCCCTGGGCAAGTCACGTACCTCTGTCTGCTTCAGCTTCCTCAGTTCTAAAATGGAATTAACAGTATCAGGGCTGTTATGAGGACCAGACAAGATAATATTTGCAAAAAGCACTTACCCCAGGGCCTGGTATGCAGTAGGTGCTACATCGATATCGATATCTACACACATACACACACACACACACACACATGCACCTATGCACACACACTCATATATACATATATATGTATATAGGTGCTTTTTTCCTTACCTTTTCATACCCAGTTCATGGAAGCATCAAAAGCAGAGGCTGAGTTAGTAGCTGTCTCTTCTTTTAACTGATATATCACCCCACCTCCTGTTGCTGTCATGGGGGCAGGATGGAAAGGGAGGTGAGACTGAGAAACTAACCACATAAGGCTTTCCATATTAAAGAAGACCACCGCATAGTGGAAAGAAGTCCCCAAATAATAATAGCCAACATTTACTTAGTACTTACTATGTGCCAGGCACCGTGCTAAACACTTTACAATTATTATGTCATTTGGTTGTAGGAGGAAGGCGCTATTATACCCAGATGTTATAAATGAGGAAACTGAGGCAAACAGAAGGCAAGTGATGTACCCAGTGTCACAGAGCAGCTACGTGTCTGAGCCTAGATTTGAACAGCATTCTTTCTGACTCCAGGCGTACCCCTCCAGCCATAGCATCCCCTATCTGCTCCGAGAAGTGATCCATGACAACCAGGAGAGGCAGTTTTAAGCATGCTTCATGGAGGAGGTGACCTCTGCTGTCTATAGTATGTTGTTCTCATTTTATAGACGTGGATTAAAGAGGGGAAGTGATTTGCCTACAGTGAAATATTTAGTTAGTAATCAAGCTGGAAGTAATTAAAAATCAGTCTACTGATTTCTGCTGCTGACATTCTTGTCTACAGTTTGGCTGGGCTGCTACAAACAACATTCATACGTTGCTTTCCATTTTATTGGGTTACATTAAAGTCGTTATTGTTCAGTTATGTCCAACTCTTTTCAACCCTATTTGGGGTTTTCTTGACAAAGATACTGGAGTGGTTTATTATTTCCTTCTCCAGCTCCTTTTACAGATACGGAAACTGAGGCAAACATAGTTAAGTGACTAGCCCACAGTCACACAGCTGGTGAGTGTCTGAGGCCCGATTTAAACTTAGGAAGATGTCTCCCTGACTCCAGGCTCAGCACCCTATCCGCTATGACACCTAGTTCCAAACACTAAAGTGGAAATGCATTTTCTTTGCTACTGATCATCAAATATCACTCACAGAGCAGGCAAGTCAGCCTAGCTGAAGCAGCAGAGCGCCCAGAGTGGGAAAGTGGAGGCGGAATGTCTCAGTAAAGCTGAACCAGCACCATTACCTTGACTACCATCCCTTCAGATCCTGACAAAAATAGCCCAGGAACTAATCCCAGGAGTCTTAAAAATTGTATCCAGTGTTCCCTGAACTACCAGGCTGTTTCCGTCTTCCCATCAGCACCAACAATTATTGATCAAGTGTCACCAACAGGCAGATGGATACAAGAGCCCTGGAAGTGGCAGCACTCCCCCAGATCACTGGGTCTTCTTGTAGTCAAGCCCTCATAACCATCACCTGGGAAAGCACCTCCTGTGGAGAAAAACAGCTATTCCCAAGTAGGCAAGCCAGCCTAGCTTAAACCCTGAGGCACCCTGAGGAAAGAACAGCAGTCAGTGTGCATTGGATAGATCAAATCATCCCTAGCACCCCTCAGACACTGATAGAGACAGTGTCAGTAGCCATTCTCCTGGGAAGCAACCCCTGTGGGGATGCAGCCTGGCATTTGCTTCTGCAGCTGCTATTGAAGACCCAGAAAGAAAATTCTCGATCCCCAAAATCCTTGGCACTGTGAAATGGCCCAATAACAGAAACTGATGCGATTTTATTGGGGAAAATATATTTTTTTTAAAAAAAGAGTTTATTACCTACCATCTGCTTTGAGGATGTACCTTAAGAGCTACAGGACCTTTCCTTCTGACTTGCAGTTGAAACCTCCCCACTTCCTCCTTTAAAGGAAGCTCCCTGAGAGCATGCTCTGACTTTTCTGTTTGTATTGCTTAGCACAACACTTTACACATAATAAGCATTTTATTCATTCATTCAGTAAAGACCAAGATGCTTAGCCTCTTGCATGATCATTTCCATAGCACTTTGAGTTTTGCTTAAAGAAAGACAGCGGTTTGAATCCAGCATCTGACATTAGCTGTGTGACATTGTATAAGTCACTGGCACAGAAATGGGGATAGTAACTCTTAGTATTTACGTCATGTCATGATTAGGATCAAATAAAATACTCTGTGTGTGCATGTGTGCACACGCACACATGGTGCAGTGAAGAAAGCTCTGGGGCCTAGAGACCTGAATTCAAATTTGACCTCAGACACTTACTAGCTGTGTAACTCTGGTCAAGTCACTTAAACCTTTGTCTGCCTGTTTGCTCATCTGTGAAATGGGGGGTAATCATCGAACCTACCTCCCAGGGTTGTAGTACGGATCAAATAAAATGTAATTGTAAAGCATTTAGTACAGTGCCTGGCACATAGCTATTAGCTATTGTCTTCAACTGTGTCTGTGTTGGCTCTTTGTGATAAAATTACTACTAATAAATATGGTGGTAACCATATGACAGGTCACGTATCCAAAGGATCTTCCACTGTTGTTAGTATCATATTATCATAACTGCTTTTAAAATCGAGACTTTCCTAGAAATCTAATGAAATCCTAAGTACCCTGGGGGCTGAGGCAAGTGGCCAAAGGAAAGGTGCAACTTGTATACTCTTGCCGCTTCCACTCCCCATGGTCTAAAATTTGTTGTCACAGCCCAGTTAAATAGAAAAAAAAAAAGGTTGAAAATATCCAACAGGAAATGTCAGCCTGTGCATTTCATTTGTTGGTGCTGTCCCCTATGGCAAAGGAAACTGGAAAGTGGCTGAATAAGGCAGTAATAACAGCTGACATTTACATAGTGCTGTATGGTTTTTAATGCCCTTTATATGTAGTCTCACTGAATCCTTAGAAGGTAGATATTGCAGGCAGAATATCACATTTGCATTGGCAGGGCAGGGTAAATTTAAAAGGAGAAGCTCTAAACCATTCCTGCATCTAGAACAATTGGGTCTTTAAACATTTTTGATTGCTTAACATATCAGTAAAAAAATGCTGAGAATGCACCATCAACATATGTATATTTATAAATAGCAAAATATTGTGCCATCATAAAACATCAAAAAATAGGTACTAAAAATAGGAAAAGTGAAAAACCTTTAAAATAGCTTACTTTTGCTAAAAATATTATCAAAATGTTTTCAGTGAGAGCAATGTGACTGGATATTTAACATTTTATAATACAATGATTCAAAGGTTTGGTTCTCAGGTGGGTTTATTTTGATGCTTGATCTGAAAGGCTGTCAAAGTGCCTTGCACATAATAGGTACCTAATAAATGCTTCTTCCCCTCCTTTCCCTTCCTCTTGTATACCTAACTACTGCCAGGGAGATTTCCAGTTTTCTCAGCAGTCATATAGCAAATCTTCCTTAGACACTACACAACTATGTTCATTTACTTCTGTATATTGTGCACTTAATCTGTTTTATCCAGTACAAAATCCTCTTTTTTAAAAAAATTATATTAATTTTAACATGCATTCCTAAAAATTTTGAGCTACAATTTTCTCTCTTCCTCCAGCCCTTCCTGAATCTATTAAGAAGGAAATAAAATATCATTATACACATGAAGTCATGCAAAACATATTAACAATGTTGCAAAAAACAAACAAGAAAATTATTTGGATCCTTGCATGGATGGGAGCGGTGAAATCTTCCCATTACAATATTGATGTTACTGTGTACAATGCATACAATGTATACAGTATACAATGTTCTCCTGGTTCTGTTCACTTCATTTTTCATCAGTTCATACAAGACTTCGTAGGTTTTTTCTGAAACCATCTCCCTTTTCTTTTTCTTATAGCACAATAGTATTCCATTACAATCACATACCACAACTTGTTCAGCCATTCCCCAATTCATGGGCATTCCCTCAGTTTCCAAATCTTTGCCATCACAAAAAGAGCTGCTATAAATATCTTTATACATATGAGTTCTTTTCCTTTTTCTTTGGCCTCTTTAGGATATAGATAGTAGCAGTATATAAACCAGGGGAAAATGATAGACCAGTAAGCTGAATGAACGTTGACGCAAACATTTTCAAAAGGTGGGCACAGTGTTACATCCCTTTAGGCACAATTCCAATCTTTTTGCCCAAAATGGTGAGACCAGTTCACAATTCCATCAAAATGCATTGTTGTTGAGTCATTCGGTCATGTCTGATTTTTTGTGACCATATATGTAGTTTTCTTGGCAAAGATACTAGAATGCTTTGCCATTTCCTTCTCCAGTAAATGAAGGCAAACAGAGTTTAAGTGATCTGTCCACAGTTACACAGCTAGAGAGTGTCAGGTCTTCCTTATTCCAGGACCAGTACTCTATCCACGCAGCCACCTAACTGCCTCTCAACAATGTATTAATGAACACATTGTCCCACATCCCCTCCATTTGTCATTTCCCTTTTCTATGATGTTAGCCGTTTTAAATTTCTCTATTTATTAGTGATTTAGAGCATTTTATGTGACAACTGATAGCTTTGATTTCTTCTTCTGAAAAGTGCCTGTTCATATCTTTTGACCATTTGTCAATTGAGAATAATTTTTACTTTTATAAATTCTGCTAAATTCCCTATATGTTTGAGAAATAAGGTACTTATCAGAGAAACTTGCTATAAAAATGTTTTCCCAGTTTCCTACTTTACTTATAATTTTGACTGCACTGGTTTTGTTTGTGCAAATAATTTGTTTTACCTCCCGTGATCTGCTCTGGCTCTTGTTTAATCATAAACTCTTCCTTCATCCATAGATATGACAGATAAAATTTTTGATTCGCCCCTAATCTGCTTATGATATGACTTTTTATACATTAATCAGGTACCCCTTTTGACTTTATCTTGGTACACAGTGTGAGATGGTCTATGCCAAGTTTCTGCCAAACTTGTTTCCAGTTTTCCCAGTGATCTCTGTTCTTGCTTCCAAAGCTTGGATCTTTGGGCTACTGCTTTGTAGTATAGTTTGAGATCTGGTATATCTTCTCCTACCTTTTAAAAGTATTTTCCTTGAGAATCTTGACCTTTTATTCTTCCATATGAATTTCATTATTATTTTTCTAGATCTGTAAAATAATCCTTTGGTAGTTTTATTGGTATGGCACTGAAAAAGTTAATTTAGGCATCATTATGCTTTTTATTATATTTGCTTGACTACTCATGAACATTTTTCTATGTGGGTCTTCATGTCTACAAAGAATGCTTTAAAATTAGATTCATATGATTGCTGAGTGTTTTAATAGACTCCTGAACATCTAATACCTCTTGTAGTTATTTTGTCTTTTTAAAAAATATTTTATTTTTCTTTCCCATTATGTTAAAAACAATTTTTAACACTTGTTATCTTTTTAAGTTTTGAGTTCCAAGTTCTACCTCTCCCCCTTTCCCTACCCTATCACTTCCCTAAGATAGTAAACAATCTGTTATACATGTGAAATCATGTAAAATATTTTCATTTTATTCATTTTGTGCAAGAAGATTCCAACAAAAAAAGGAAAAGAAAGGAAGGGAAAAATAGTATGCTTCAGTCCCTCCCTCCCTCCCTCCCTTCCTCCCTGATAATATCAGTTCTCTCTTTGAAGGTGGATAGCATTTTTATTTTCATCATTAGTCCTTTGAGAATGTTTTGGATCATGATATTGTAAGAATAGCTAAGTCATTCACAGTTCTTCATCACACAATACTGTTGTTACTGTGTACAATTGTGAGATGTTATTCTATACCTAGTTTCTGCCAAATTGCTTTCTACTTTTCCCCATAACTTTTGACAAACAGTGATTTCTGGTTCCAAAAGTCTGGATCCTTGTGTTTATCAAATACAAGATTACTATGGTCATTTCTTAACCAGTACCAAATTGTTTAGATGATTATTGCTTTGGTAGTTTGATTGGTATGCACTAAATATTAAACTAGGTATGATTTTCATTTTTATTCTATTGCTTGACCTACCCATGAACAATAAATACTTTTCCAATTGTTTAGATCTGCCTTTATTTAAGTGAAGTGCTTTGTAATTATATAGAGTTTCTGAGATTACCTGGGCACTTTCAAGTATTTTATATTGTCTACAGTTATTTTAAGTGGAATTTTTCTTTCTATCTCTTGCTACTCTGGACTTTGTTGGTAATATATGGAAATGTTGATGAATTATGTGGGTTTATTTATACATTTATAATTATTTATACATTTACATATTTATTTTAGCGATTTTGCTAAACTTATTATTTCAACTAGTTTTTTAGTTGATTCTTTGGAACTCTACAAGTATACCATTATAGCATCTGCAAAGAGTGAGACTTTGTTTCCTCATTACCTGTTTTAATTGCTTCAATTTCTTTTTCTTCTTTTATTGCAATACCTAGCATTTCTAGTACAATACTGAATAATAATGGTGATAATGGGCATTCCTGCTTTCCTGATCTTATTGAAAAGGCTTCTAGTTTATGCCCACTTACAGATAATACTTGCTATTAGTTTTAGATAAATGCCATTTATCATTTTAAAGAAAATTTCATTTATTCCTGCTCTTACTGGTATTTTTCATATGAATGAGTATTGTATATTGTCAATTTTTTTCTGTGCTTATTGAGATAATCATGATTTTTGTTGGATTTTGTTACTGATATGGTCATTTATGCTGATACTTTTCCTAATATTGAACTAGTCCTGCATTTATGGTATAAATTCTACCTGCTTGTAGCATACTATCTTTGTTATATATTGCTGTAATTTTATTGCTAGCATTTTATTTACAATTTTTGCACCAATATTTATTAGGAAAATTATCTATAGTTTTATTTCTCTGTTTTTGCTCTTTTGGGTTTAGGTATTAGTACCATATTTGTGTCATAAGAAGAATTTGGTAAGACTTATTTGCCTATTTAAGATGAAGTTGTCATATTTTTTAGTAAAATCCTATTTTATAAACTTTTTTCATGACTAATGGCTTTAAAAACTGTTGAGTGTCAAATATTTTTAAAAAACTCAATGATTTAAATATGTTGCTTCAAGGAAAAAATTGTGACATGCTTATGTGTATCAGTAAGCACCTGGGCATACACAGGGTGGGCCTGCTATCACAGGTTCTTTAATTCTGCCTCTCTAAAAGAACAGGAAATGTTTTGAGGGGTTAACAATCTCCTTTAATCAAACACATATATCATCACTTAGTTCAGGAAATCAACAGACTGTGCTTCCAAACTGTCTGACATAAGCAATACATATATCACAAATCAAAAGACAGGTCCAATTGTCTGACTATAGTTGCCAGAGAAGGAAACACAACATTGGGGTTTTCAAAGCTGAAGGGTTTCTCAGAGGCTTCCCAGAGTCTTACCTGGCACACAAAGCTTCTTCCAAAAACTAAACCCCAAAGTAAAACCTCACTCTCAGAGATTTCATACCTTTTTTTAGAGCCAGAGGGTATCCCAACCCTTGAGAACCAGTGCCTCATTAACAAAAGGTGTGGGCCTTCCTACAAACCTTCCCTAATGAAACTCCCCTTAATGGGTAGGCCCATTAATGGGTGGGGAAGGTCTTTAATCACATTAATAATATAAATACATATACTGTTTCTAGTTAAAGAAACTCTTTATTTTTGTAGTTTACTCCTAGTAAAGACTCTTAGTTGATAAAGGCAAGATTCAATCTAAGACATTATACTTTTGATTATACTAAAACAAAAACATCAAAAGGATCCTACTTTGCTTGCTCTTACATTATGTTAAAGATAAAATAAAGTTTTACTAAGTTAAAATATGGAAAACTAGGGTAGAAAATATATTTTTAGAAATGTTTACAGCTATAGATGATTTTATAATTGAAAATACCTTTCCCAAAGATTTAATTTTGAGTTATAAGTGATTATCTATAGTACCTGGAGTACAGTTTCAGAAATACTTCCCTTCAAATTTTGATTCTAAAAAACTAAGCTGAGTTTATAAACCATACTCAATTGAAATTAGAAAAAAAAATATCAGGCATCTGCCATTAAAAGTTCCAAAAGAATTTGCTGAGTTAGCAAAGAAACACAGGTGTACAACTTGAGTTTCTAAAAAATCGTTAAATGAATTATGATTTGGAATGAGATTACCATTTCCAACAACTTCTGAAATGGCCCTAAACTTACTACTTCTGCCATTTTGTACTACGTATGGAAGTGACGTAGAGGTTCTCAGAACTGAAAAAAAAACACCACTGAAGACGCTCTACTGTTTTGCAGTATTATTCCACCAAGATTAATCCACCAATTCCACTATTCCACCAAGATTTAATTTTTTATCTTTAATGGAAAAATGATACGCACACCAAAGAACTTTTAAATCAAGTTCAGTTGTATCAGTACATGTTGGATTTGCGTATCTATTTTACGTAGCTATCAGAGTCACCGCGAACATTTCCTGGTCGGGAGTGGAATAAGTTTAGTAAGTTACACTGTAGCGGAGCGCGGTACGAGGTCTGACTCAGGGAGGCGTGGTCAGGCTCCCGTCCGCCGCAGAATCCAGAGCGTATCCGCATTCACAGCGGGAGTTCCCCACGCTAATGACATTGTACCGGGGGCGGGAGGCGGGAGGCGGGAGGCGGGAGGGGCCCACTCCGCCTCCCTGTGGCTCTCTCCGGCCTTTTCAATCACGCCCCCAGAATCCGACGCCCGACGTCCGACGTCGCCAGGTCACGCGGGCGGCGCGGTGACGTCGGACGGCGGCCTACACAGGGTAGATTTTTTTTGTCCCCTCCCCCCTCCTCCAGGCTACCCCAGCCTCGGGCCCCGAGCGGACTATGCCGCCGCCGTCTTCGGCCCGCACCGCGGTGCAGACGTTAACGGCAGGGGCTTAGCCCGGCGGCCACCGCGGCGGCGGCCCCCAGCTCCGATTCCGCCCCGCCTCCGCCCGGAGGCAGGCCGCCGCGGGGCGGGTGGAGGAGGACGAGCGGACCGGTCCGGGCGGCCGCGGAGGGACCGACGGAAGGCGGGCGCTGGAGAGACCGGGGCTCGGAACTTGATTCTCGGAGGAGGGGAAGTTCCCGCCCAGGGAACCCGAGCGGCGACGTCGGGAGTGGCCTCAGGTGAGTGACCGGGCGGGGGAGGGCCGGGCCAGGGCAGCCGCCTGCGCGCGCCCGGGCGGGCTGGGGGACGTGGGCGCCGGAGCGGGCGGAGTCCCGGGGGGGGGGGGGAGCCGAGGGCGCCGCGTCCGGGGTGGTCCCCCCGCGGACCGTGGATGACCCCTCCCCGCGGGGGTGGGATGGGCCGGCCTTGCCCCCCACCCCCACCCGACGCCGCGCCCGCCCTCCGGCCCTGGGGCGACAGCTGAGCCCGCTCTCGGGCTGCTCGGGAAGCGCTCGCAGGTCGCGCTTTAAGGCTTTTCAAAGCGCTTTCCACATCTTACCCCGCTGGTTCTCCCTGCGACCCGGGCTATTGTTGTCTCCTTTTTACACCGGAGGAAGCTGAGACAAACCGGGGCGGGCTTAGGGACTTGGCCAGGCTCTCGGGGCGAGGATGGGTTTGAACTCTGGTTCCCCCCGCCCTCCGCGGCGCCCCCTGACGGCTCGTTGTCGTTACCAGTCTGATTCCCCAGGGGGTAGTGCAGACGTGCGTACACATACAAACATGTGCACGTGCACATGTATACTGCATGTACTGTATATATACACGCATACATGCACTTAGTGCTGTGCGTGTATGATGTAAATAGCTAGTATTTGTGGAGCACTTGAAGGATTGCACAGCGTCACCCATTTTATCGCATTTGATAACTCAGTGAAACCCATTTATGACATCATATCTAATCTGGGAGGCTTTTATAATGCCCCGTTTTACAGGTGAGGAGAGCCAGAGCTGCTGACTTGCCCCGAATCACAGGGCCCCTATTCCAGGACAACTCCTGGTCAAACTCTCTTATGTTCCCAAAGTGACAGAACCTAACTATGGTGCTGTTTGGCCGAACCCCACGGTGCATGTTGCCATTGTACAAAATTAAAGACGACCATGACCGCTGATGCTAAATAATTAATAACCCCAGATGCTCTCTCTTTGAGGATAATGACTGAAATGCTCCTAAAAGCTAATGGATTCGTGATCTCATCCAGCTAGATCCACCCACCCATCATGCAGATCAGATGGAGATCACAACCTGCAGAGGCCCATACGGTGGGAATTTTGTCTTTGTCCCGTCCATAAATTCCACAGAGTTCTTCTCCCACTGACCCTAGGTGAAGGAATTTCCCCCAAGTTCTGATCTTGCAGGGACGCTAATAAATCCCTGTCTGTAAACAAAGGTTTTGCTGACCTCATTGCCCCTGCTAGTGTAGTAATGATGTAGTAATGTTTCTGCAGTCATATGATGCATTTCCTGCCAAGCAGCTGGAGGTGGGCCTGTCACACTAGACTGGAGTGCTGGATCTGAGGTCATTGTTTTCTGTTGGCTCTGATTCCTGCTCTGTCATTTGAGCAAATCTGAAGAGTTGGAGTAGATGACCTGTAAACTTCCTTCCAGGTTTAAAGCCATGCTTTTTTATTTTCTACAGGATTTCCCACTATTTATATATCTTGTTATGTTTCTAAAATACAAACTACTTTCAACATAAGTTTGCATCCTAGTTCTCTTTGCTTGCTTAATGCTTGTGTTGACCAAATAGGTTAAGTTTTTATATTGTGTTTCATAAGTCCAAGGTAATTTGGGGGCCTTCAACTTTTTTCATAAATGTTTTATGGAACATGATTTGATAGGACAAAAATTAACACCTGAGATAACAAGGGGTGTGATGAACACTAAGTAGTACTTAAGGAAATAGAAATATTGGGCTTGCCACTCAGTGGAGCCCCATTATTTTACTTAGACTTGCAGATTCACAAAACTATATCACGCTTTGCCTTTTATCAAAGGGGAAACTGAGGCTCTGGCGAGCAGCAAGCATTTATTAAGCACCTCTGATGTGCCAGGCACTACCTTAGGTCTTAAGGACATAAAAACAAAAACACAAAACTGCTTGCCCTCTCGGGGTTTACATTCAGTGGGCAGACTACATACATACATGTGAATTTATACAGAATAAATGCAAAAGGTGTTTTTGGTATGTCACTGAAAGATTAAGTGGTTTACCTACAGTAGCATTCTTAACTTATTCTTTCAGTTGCTTCATTAGAGGAATCTATATAAATGACCCTTACTACCATTCACCAGGCTATATAGTCAAATTGAATGCTTGTTCTCATTTGTGAAAAAAGTTTTACCTTTAGTTCAGGACTTGACCATTGTATATATAAGGGTTGTTGCTCCGGAGCAGAGGTTCCCAAACTTACTTGGCCTACTGCCCCCTTTAAAAAAAAATTTACTTAGTGCCCCTTTGGAAATTTACTTTCTTTAACCCTTTAATGGTTCTTGAAATTTGCATCATTTCAAAAAAATATAAAATAAATTTTTTAAAGTGACACATTTTAAATTTGATGATTTTTTTTTTGTAAATTTGCGGGATTTTTCCTATATTGAAATTTTGATGATGCAATTATTGGCTCATGTAATCATATAGTATTGAATGGTAAACATGGCATTACATGCTCATATTCCAGCCAGTGCATGCTGGACTTCCCAACAGTGCAGCACAGGCTTGCCTGCCAACACTTGCTTGTTAAGACCTGTTAAGACTTGACTACTGAAAGGTTGTAACTTGCATTTTGTGTGTTTATATTTGGAAAATAATGTAATCTGACTTTAACTCTGTTACAGAACAGATGAAATGTGCAAACAATCTTTAAAATTTTTCTTACCTTTTTTCCTTATGCTTCCACCACCCCCTTATTTCTATTCAGTGCTCCTCTGGATCATTCCAGCACCTCCTAGAGGGTGACATCACCCTCTTTGGGAACCTCTTCGAGTCTAGAAGCTTCTTCTGTTGTGTAGAGAACATCGTGAACTTGCCAGCTCTGCCACATTGTTTGTGATTGTGTCTTCCTGGGCCAGTCACTAAACTGCTGAGTACTTTGGGCAGCTCTCTTAAGACTCAAGTACCTAGGAAGTGTTTCTGGGCATTTTGTAGAGAAGTTCCTCAATGGGGCTTTAGGCCTAGTCAGAAAGAAAGAATGAAAAAAACTGCAAACTCTTACATCTCTATTCAGTTATTTCCAAAGGAGATCCTGCTTACTTTACTATCTTTTAGGCAATTTATAAACATTAGCAATTACGTGAGATTGGAAAATTTCTCCTTGTTGTCTTTTTATATCTTTCCATAGTCTAGAGTCATGATGATTTTTAGTTCCAGAAGGGGTCTTGGAGATTACCTAGTCCATTGATGTCACTTTTCAGATAAAGAAATTCAATGCTGAATAGGTCAAATGGCTTGCCAATTGACACACATCAGTTACTCATGTTTCATTAAGGGATCCAGGGTTTGTGTGGATTCATTCTTGATCTTGGGAGCGTCTGACTTTAAGGCAGCTTCTTTGATTTGTTAATAATGCTTGCAATCTCTAAAGCTTAGATATGCTGTATCTAGATAGAATTTCTCCAAAATTGGGTAACAGAGTTCTCTCCCACAGAAGTAGTCAGGGTAAAATATAGGTACCTGGTTGGGAATAGTTTTTTATTTTCCTCCATCACAGAAAATGCAGACCCCACTAAGGACTCTTGGGAACACATAGAGAAACATAAAATACTCAAAAATAGCCCATTAAAGACCTTTGTGGGACTGACTACTGAACAAATGTGACCCATTTACCTTGTACTTAATATTTTCTGAGCATCTCATAGCAATTATCCTACAGAGTTGGAGAGGTAATGGTCTGACTTTAGTCTTCCAGATATAGGATTTAATGTTGGTCATCCTAGTCTTTTCTGAGAAGTATACTTTTAAGGAAGTACTTTGTCAGACTCAAGATTATCAACTTGTCAAGATTATCAAATAAACTTGAGACAGGGTAACCAGTCTCCCAGTCTGGGGAAACCTCTTACTATTTATTTGCTGGCCTGCACTCAGAAAAGGAAACATAAAAACAGAAGACTGAAGGAATTGGGAGGTCTGTCTCAAGCATACCCGGGCAAGGATATCTTTCACACAGCCATGTGTTTCTGCTGTAAGTCACGATTATTGCTATGATGATGATGATGGGATAGAAGGGCTGGCAGAGAAAGCTCACTCCTTCCTGATCTAGCCCTCAGCATATGTTGCTGTCCATCCTTTCATAAAATGTTTCTCTTGATGTTTCTTATGTTCTACAGGGTACATATATAAAGTCAGACAATTATTTCAATGTCTATCCACCTATTTTTGATTCCCAGTCTATGGAAATCTTTTGCTTAACATAGTAGCTAGTCTATTCCTTATAGCTACTCATCAGGCTGGATAGTCTTGCAAGAGTTTCTCAGCATTTTGTGGCACTTTGTGTTTGTTCTTCCCACTATGCTTGTGGTTACCCCAGTTTAGCTTGCTGTTAGTGTCTCTTCCTCCCTCCCTCCCTTCCTCCTTTCCTCCTTGCTATCTCGCCTGGGCTGGAAGCACAGCGTCTGTTTATGGGCTTGATTTTTCTTTGCTGATCATCATGGAAACTTTGTTTTGTTTCTGAATTGGGTGGGTTCTCCACTACTTAGGGAGTCTCATGGTCACCCCACTTTCAGGGCCTCATCATATTGAGGCAGGACTTAGTGGGGATGACTGGTTGGCTTTAGCCCAGTTGTATCTCAGAACTCCCAAGTTCAAGTGATGTACAGCTTCAGCCTCCCCCAATAGTAGAGATTTCAGGTGCGTTACTACCACATTGGCCAATCTACTTTATATTTCAAGAGAGTTCCTCTGTTGAACAAGTATTCTGCATTATCTCTCAAATGGTATATTAATCTTAGCTTTTATATATAAAATGTTGAGGTTAAAAGAATAAAAGAATAGGAGAAAATACAGGCATGTCCCATACCCTTGACATCAGCATTTTAAAATGCTGTAATAATAATATTCTATAGCAATTTAAGATTTTGCAAAGCGCTTCCCCCACTTCAGCCATGTTAGAGCAAGTATTTTTTTTTTTCCTATTTTAGGAAAGTGAGCCTCAGAGAAGTTAATTGACTTGCTCATAGTTACTAAGGTGAAGATTTTTTTTTTTAATATAGAAAATTAGCTACCTTATATTCCTTTGGATAGTTACTGTTTAAGCGTGGGAAACACCATTTGCTAGCAGATAAAAATACTTTTGTGGTTGTTTTATCTGCTACTTATTGGTCCAATTTTCCACTAGTTATAGGAGTTTTAATGTTGTTAGAATGGGAAAAAGTCAATGAGTCACAGTGAGCAAGAATAGTAATTTCCAGTCATAGTGTTAAACCATTTAATTTTATCTTGCAAGGCCTAATCTGCTCTGCCTTATTTTAAAATTTACTTTGGTTCATATTTTGTCTTCTGAAACAGATAATTTTAAAAACCAGTCTATGATCAGTGGAAAAAAAATACAAAAATACCTTGACTATGCATTTTTTCTGCCTCAACATATTGAATTGTAGATGTGGATCTTAAAATTTTATCATTTAATATGTCTTGTATTTGCTAGTTTTTAGACATTAAAATGTTTGATTAGAAATACTGTCTTCCATGTAATTGTTGAAAATAAATTCCTGTATTTATGTCTCTTTGTATCACTTTAAAGGGACTAAAGGACTTTACACTGTCTTTATTTGTAATTAAACCAGTGAGAAGAATATAGATACACAGTTCATGTGTGCCTGGCACTTAGTAGGTGCTTATAAATGCTTGTTCCCTTCCCGTTTAAGAACCTGCCCTGTTCATTCTTCCTCCTTCGCCACCCTCCAAACTCCCCTCCCCCTTTCTTGCTTAGTAGTTCCTTATTGGCACTTTTTGATTCTTAAATGCTGCTTTATTCTTTTCCATCTGTTCCAAACCACACGACCTCAACTGACCCTCTGTGTGGAAGAGTGAGCTCCCTTCTGTTGAGAGGAGTATTGAGATTTGGCCTAAGAAATGTCCATATATTATAAAGTACAAATATAAATAATTCTGTAGCCTAGGAAATGGAACGTCTGTGTCCTCATTCAGCTATCTGGTATCATATTCTTTAAGTGGAATCAGCTTTAGGAAATTTTTTTGCAAGTTATTTTAAACATTTTTAGGGGTAACAGTTTGGAGCCATTCATGTTTTTGTCATTTGTTAAGCATTCTTAATAAATCTTCATAGCAAAAGCTAAGATTGGGGGCAGTTTTTGAAGCTGTAAGTATGGGTGCTGTAAATAGACTGAAAAAGCCACATTTCCTGACATATTTGAAAAAGAATAACATCGAAAGACTAACTTTTTAACCAAATTTTTTTTCTTATAGTTGATTATGGAAGATTCCCACAAAAGTAACAGTTCAGAGACAGCACCACAACCAGGTACAACAGTACAGGGTGCTCATATCTCTCACATTGCTCAACAGGTAAAGCATGGGTCAGTTTCTATAATTTTGAAATGATTAAGAATATACTGTATTTAGATTAATCCACTGGGTGAAATTTTAAAGTGCTAGTGATTAAAAAGACCACCAACATGTAGGACTGTGTGAAATGTTAAGATTTCATGAGAGTGGATTTGCACTTAATCATATCAGGAAAACTGTATTTTTATAAGGAAAAAATTCTTTTTTATGTTGTAAGATATATAGTCTTCACAGTTTAGAGACACACTTCATTTCTAAGACATACAAATCAGTGATTTGGGTGTGGTTTTTTTTTCATACTTTTGCAGTCACTTCAGAAATTAGTTGAAAATTTTTTTATCTCTGTCCTTATTATAGAACTTTCATTTCCAAATATATCTGATCTCTATCCATGGAAACATAATTACAAAAAAGAAAAAGGAAAGGGGGAAGGCAGTTCAGCAAAAAAAGTAACCAAAACATCAACTGAGTAAAACAGTATATTCAGTATTACACCTCTGCAAAGAAGGGAGTTTTGGCTGTTAATTTACAAAATTTACTTGAAGCAGATATTTTGTAATATCTTTGTAAACTAATCCACTCTATAGTTCAACAGGTTTGTCATGGATACTTAATGATTTTTTTTTCCCTATGTTATTTAAAGGATGGTGACCATTATTCCAATTCAGTAAGCGTTTACATTGTTTTTACCTAACAAACTTTCTACTGCATTCTGGATATTTTTCTTGAACAAATTGCTTAACATGGGCACATGTGTAATTTTATCTCTTAAATCTCATAGCATCAATTCCTTACATTGCCATAGTTTATAAAGCACTTAAATGACAACTCTGTGAAGTAGGAAGTACAAGTATTGCTATTCCTGTTTTACTGTGTGTCAAAAGACTCAACGCCATTCCAGGTCTAATGACTCCTAGGTCCATGCCATGCTGCTTCCTCATGCTACACTGTTACTCCTGTGCTGGGTAGGGTAAGCGGGATCTGGGTGACCAAATGAAAATGAGGTTTGCTTTAGTTACCCATCCATTTGTTTAAGTGTGTTTTCAGTTTCTTTGGTGCCATTTTCACCTTCCTCTCCATATACCAAACATGACTCATTTAACTTGAGTCTAGTGGGCATCCACATAACTATTCAGTACTTCTTCTAATTTCCTATCTTTTTTTTTTGTATTCAACTGTTCTTTAAAATAATTTAATTATTTTTAAATGGTAATAAAGCTCTGTGAAGGCAAGCAATACAAAAGATTTTAATAGCTTTATCAGAGCAAACAGTGAAGTTATCTACTAAAAACCTAAGATAAGCTGGTGCTGGAATAGCACTGACTCCATCTTGTGCAAGTCTAATTTTTCCAACTGAGGAGAGTCCTCTGGTCATCATTCCACAGTAGAACATTCCCAAATAAAGCCTTAGGAATGGGATAGGAGCAGCACAGGGTCATCCATTCTGAACTCCTATGGTAGTAATAGCCCTCTATAGAGGCTGCAGATTTCTGGAAGCAGATATAATACAGCAAAGGAACCACCACTGATGTCTTTGATTGTATGATCTGGGACAAGGAACTGTTCCTTCCACTTCATGAAGACATAACCCCCATTCTTCAGTTCTTCATAATCAGAGTCATATGAGTTAAATGATTTTGCATACTGATAAAAATCCTGGAACTTGCCTCAGTGTTTTGTGATTTACATCCTCATCCACATCCCACTTTTGGTTTAAGAATGGGTTTAATTGCTGATTATTTTTCCTTCAAAGAAGGTAGTAAGAGTTGGGTATTCCTCAGTAAGACCTTTAGTCTTCAAATAACCTCAAAGATAAGAGTTCTCCATACCCACATGCTGCAGCACTATCTAAATGTATAGCAGTTCCTTTTGCTCCTTTGGTGGCTGAGGCACTTGGAACTGCTGTAGAGGAGACTGGTAGTCAAGCCTGGCTGCTGCATGTTGATTGGAGGAGCAGGATGAGAGACGAGACAAGGCAGCCGAGACTCCAGTTGGTGGGGGGCACTCTGTTCGGACTGGCATCTTGGGGTTCTCTGGAGGTAGGGTGGTGGGATGAGGGAGAAAGGAGGGGAAGGGAGAGACTAACTTCCTGTCTTTACATCTTGTCAGAAGCATTGGTTTTTCCTGACTTCCCCAGGGCTTACCCAACCAGTTTATATAAGAAACAGAATTTGAACCCAGGTCTTTCCAACTTTAGGGCTGGCTTTCTATTCACTGTTATGTTCCCTCTCATTTACTTAAAATTAAAACAATTCCAACCTAGGAAAGCACATTTAATACCAGTGTGTTACAGAAATTTAGCCACTGTAAATAAATTATCACAACACAGAATCCAAAAAGACTATCTTAGTCAGCAAACACTTGACTTGTTTGGCAAGCAAAGAGATAGGGCATCCAAGTCAAAATGGTGTAGAATATAAACTTGTTTATACAGTCACATAGAGAAAGCTTGTAGAATTTATGGGCCATATTGCCTAACAAAACAGAAGTCATGTAAAGGGAATAGGGGAAGAGCAGAATCTTGGTGAGAGACCTGACTATGTGAACGCATATCAAAGGCATCTGATGGTGAAACTGATATAACAACAACATAAAGGTTAGAAATTAAAAAGATCTGCAGTGTTTGTTGTAACAAATTGTTTCAGTTGTCAGTGACAGTGTAGTCACCCCCTTAAGTTTCAAAAGTTGGAAATGGCAGTGATGAGTCAGGCAATCGCTAGGCATTTAGTAAGTTCCTACTATGTGTCAGGCACTGTGCTAATTTATGGGGCAAAAAAAAAAAAATCAGACACCCCCCCCCCCCCCACAAATCCCTGCTCTCAAGGAGCTCTCGCTCAAATGAGGGAGATAACACGTAAACTACTTTTGTACCAGCAAACTTTATAGAAGATAGATTGGAGATAATGAACAGAGGGAAAGCACTAACATCAAGAGAAAGCATGATGGGCTTGCCATGGAAGGTGAGCTTTTAACTGGGATCTGAAGGACTCCGAGCAAGGCAGAGATGGGAAGGGAGCGCATTTTAGGCATGGAGACTGTCAGTAAAAATGTCCAGAGTTGAGAGATGGAGTGTCTGGTGTGAGGAGTGGCTAAGGAGTAGGTGTCACTGAGTATATAGAACGGTTTTACAAGGGGAGATGTGTAAGATATAAGAAGATTGGAAAGGTAAATGGGGATGGGAGTGGGAGAGACAGGTTATAAAGGGGAGACAGAAGTAGACAAAGCAGCTGGGCCAAAGCAAGTAGGCACAGAGGAGTTCCTTGACACACTTGAGCTTGTTAAAGAGTTGACTCCCAAAGTACACGTAGGAGAGAAAGCTACCAGAGACATGGGAAAAATCTTGGACCTTATTCCTACTCTTCCCCACCCCTCCCACCCCCTAGAAAAAGGTGACAGAGGGAACATCAATGACTGCTTATTTACCCATGTTTACTTTCCCATGGATCTAGTAACTTTTTGAGAATATGCACACTTGATAAGGGCATATTAGAGAGCACCAAGCAAGATTTCACAAGAGATTTTCCACAGTTGACCCACATTTTTATCACCACACAACTGAATCAAAGATGTGAAGAATACAACATGTCAATACAAGCTTACTGTCTGTCCAACTAAAAAAGGGAATTTGGTTCAGTAGAGTTGAAAAGCCCCTTACTTGTTATTTCATTTGATCTATCAAAATGCTACCTTAAAGGCTCTCTTCCAACAAATTGTCTCCTATGCAAGTCAAAATTATATAAGATTTCTTTAAAAGTAAGATAATAGAGATAACCCTCTTATCATTAATATCAAGTAAAATATAATAAAAATATATAAAGCATAAAACACATTTTTGTCAAAGATATTTTTCATTCTAGGGATATCTGGTATGTAGTCAAGTTAAAGAATTCCCAACAGATGGTGAAGTACGCTAGTTTTTTGTTTGTTTTTTTATGGACAATAATTGTAATGATATCAAGTCTCAGAACATTCCAGAGCCTCTCATATAAGATTCATAGTCCCTCAAAAGAGTTTGGCCAGTTATATGTGCCTGTTGTCTAAATGATGATGTATAATTGAATTAGATAAATCTATAAAACTCATCCATTGATTAATTAGATTTGTCTAGAAGACCATCTGTTAAAGGGTGCAAGGAAAATTTGGAGTAAATAGATCAAAGGAAAAAAATAATTTTTTTTACCACCAGAGGAAGCAGTTGTTAAAGGCAGAATTATCACTTTCTTGTATAACTGGTATGTATAAGTGTTTTAAAGTTTACCAAACATTTTCTTCACAACCTATCAGGTAGCCATGCTATTATCGCCATTTTACAAATGAAGAAACTGAGACTCAAAGAGAATAATTGGCTTGCCTCATTCAAAATCACCATTTGTCAGAATGGAATATGAACATAGGTCTCTAACTCTAAACCAGTTCTTTTACTTCTCTGTCATACATCCTGTTTGAATTCAGGTGCTGAAGATGATTTCTATTACTTTCCTGATTGACAATCTTTAAAAGCTCATTAACAAACACAGCTTGAAGTGGTTCATCCTTAAGCCTGGATAATGTTATTGTTGACATTATGAATGAATATTGACATTATGAATGCCAGATTGCCAAGTATGGCAAAATCTTTCTTTCCCAAGTAATTCTGAATTGGACAATCAGTTAAGGTATACTTTCTAAGGATATCTATTGTAAGTGTAAGGTAACTCCAAGACTTGGAACCTGATAGAGGTCACAATTAGCTGGCTAATATGCTTTTAAGTGTGACTTATTAGCTGTATATAGATTTTACACTGAAATTCCATTGGACTATAGTAATGTTTGCTAACCTAAGAGCCTTATCTGCTGCGCTGAAGTGGATGGAATAGAACAGGGGTGGGGAATCTAGAGTCTTCCCCTATCAATAGTTGTGATAGGTATTTCATTCCTTGTTTTTCTGATTTATTTTATATGTATCTTAGTATATGATGTGAAATGTTGGTCTCAAATTAACTTTTGCTAAAGTGGTTTTCAGTTTTCCCAGAAATTTTTTTCAAATAGGAGTGTTTACCCCAGTAGATGGGGGCTCTTTGTGGTGTACTGAACATTATGGTACTATGTTAATTTCCATCCTTATTTTATGTATCTGACCTTTTCCATTGATCAGTTCTTCTACTCTTGAATAAGTACTGAATAGTTTGATGATTCTTGGTTTTTTAGTGTAGTTTTGAAATTTAGTACTGTTATACCTCCTTTCATTCTGTTTTTAAAAAATTATTTTCATTGAGATTCTTGATTTTTGAATGAGTCATTACAAGAAAATTTATTAGGCATTTATAATGTGCTGAGTAATATAATAAGCTCAGAGGGTACATAGAAAGGCAAAAAACAACCTTTTTTTTAAGATGGTGAGATAAAAAGAAGCTGAAGCCCCGGTTGTAGATAGCCTTCTTAAAGATTTAGTAACAAAAAAAAGGCAAGATAAAGGACAATAGCTAGATGGATCAAATGAGGGGTTTTTTTTTAAGGATGGGAGAGACCTGGGCATATTTTTAGGCCATAGGGAAGCAGCCCGCAGACTGAGACTGACAATTAGTGAAAAGATGGGACTGATAGAGGGGACAATCCCTTGGAGAAGACAGGATGAAATGGGATCACTTGTGCACATGGAAGGCTTTGCTTTGTCAAGAAGTGCTACTTCATGAGATGGAGTGAAGGAGAAGATAGTGGTGGATAAATATTTAACTAATTTGAGATGAGCAGAGGAGAAAAGGGATGGCAAACTGCCTCCGTTTTTTCAGTGAAATATGAGGTAGTGTTCTCAGATGAGGGGGTGTTGGGGTGTGAGATGTCATGTGAGATTTGATGAGAGATAAAGATATTTGGAAAAGCTGTTGTGGTGGCGGATAGTGAATTGGTAAGGGAGGTTAAAAATTGTCTTGCTGCAATAATTTCCAAATTGAGATTATGTAGCATAAATTTGTAATGGATCTGGTCAGTATTTTGTGATTTCAGTAGTGCAAGAATAGCAGCAAAGTCAGCAGATAATGGGAGTATTCTGAGGTTGAAGCTTGGCATGGCATAGCGTGATTGGCAATAGGATAAGAGGGCAAGGGGTTTGAGAGCAAATCTAGAGTTGAATTGATTAACCAAGGGGTCAGATTAGGGAAGGGAGGAGAGGATAGCCAGTTCAGGGGTAAATAGCCTAGGAAAGAATCATGGGATGGAGTGATTGAAGTTCAAGATTAGGATGAAGAATAGGATGATGAAAGATGATTAGATAAGTGAATTTCAGAGTTAATCAGCATGGAAGTGGAATACTTGTTGGTAAGGGCAAGATCAAGCAAGGAAGGATATGACCGTTACTGAGTGTACCTAAGGTCTTGGAAAATAAGTAAATTGAGGAATTAAGAAGTTTGAGTGTTTGAGGAAGTATCAGTATGTATATTGAAGCCCCCTATTTTGAGGGCTAGGACTGGGGAGAAGAGATATTGAGCCAGACACTGAATGCATTGAGGAAGGAAAGTATCCTAAAGGTTGGTAGGTAATAGGTTCCAGAATATCTATTAGGGTAATCAGTATGGATTGAATGAACCTTAAAGAAGAAGTTGCTGAGTAATTATGATGATCGAGGAAGGGAGAATCTGGATGTGGCAGTGGGGAACAAGGAATAGTCTGACTCCTATCATGACCACTGAGTAAGGGAAGGTGTGACTGAAAGTACATGCAGTGCTGGAAAGGATGGCCAGGGAAGCTGTGTCATCGGGAGGGAGCCTGTTCTCTGTGAGAGCAAAAAATTGGAGGTAATGTGAAAGAAAGTTTCTTTGCTGAGGAGCAAGCATTTCAGAAAGCACAGTGGAAAGGAGGAATAGAACTGGAGTATTTGGGGGTCGGGCATTTGAGGTTGTGTTGAGAGGAAGGAAGGAAACAAGCATCTAAATACTTAGTACATACCAGGCACTGTGGGGGATGAAGATACAAGCAAAAAGAAAAACAGTCCCTGCCCTCAAGGACACATTTTACTCGGGGAAGATAACATAAAAGTCTCTTTTTTTGTTTTGTTTTTTAGGAATTTCTATTTTTGTGTTTATTTGGTTTAAAAAACAACAGCCAGAACTAGTCTAGTTTTTTAGTTGCATGCCCAATTCATTGATGTGTTCTTTCTCTTTTTTTGTTAATGAAAATGTTGAGAAATAATAGTTTTCCACAAGGATTGCTCTGGCTATATCTCAGAAAGTTTTCTTTTTAATATTGTCTCATTAGCGTAATGTTTTAAAATAAATCTTTTTCTTCTGTGATTTGTTCTTTGATATATTCTTTCTTTAGGATTTTTTTATTTAATCTCCATTAAAATTTAGGTCCATTCTTCATTTTTACCCTTTTTTACTAAAAAGTGTTAGTATGTTGTGGACAGCAAATGATGTGATTAATACTTCTGCTCTTCTGTATTTGTTTATGAGTTCTTTATGTCGTAGCATATTGTCTTCTTTTTGCAAACCTGAGAAATATGCATATATATATATATATATAGACACACACCCCTTTTGATTCCCATTTGATAATTGATAGGTTATCCCATTTAACTTTAATGAAATTTTGTCCAGCTCTTTACATTTTTTCTTTTTATTCTTTTCTTGACTTGTCAAGATCGGAAAGGGATATGTTGAAATCCCCGTCAATTATTGTTTTGCTATTGATTTCTCCTTGTGTTTCATTTACCTTTAAGTATTTAGATGTTACACCATTAAATATATTGGTTGTTGCTCAGTCATGTCCAGCTCTCTGGCAGATACAGGAGTGATTTGCCATTTCCTTCTCCAGTTCATTTTACAGATAAGGAAACAAGGGCAAAAGTTTTAAGTGACTTGTCCAGCCAGGGTCATACAGCTAGTATTGGAGGCCGAATTTGAACTCAGGAAGATGAGTCTTCCTGACTCCAGGCCTGGCATGCTATCTGCCGCGCTCCCTAATTGCCCATTAAAATTATGCTTAGTTTTAATACTGCTTTGAATTATAATGTAGCCTTCCTGCATATCTTTTAACTATTTTTACAGTTACCTTTCCCAAGAATATGAGTGCATCATTTTTAATTCACCAGAAGCATAATAGATTCTACTCTAGCCCTTCATTTTAACTATGAATTTGTTTCAGATACATACCTTGTAAAGAACGTTAGATTGTACTTTCCAGTTCATTCTTGCACTCTCTTCTATATTATAGATGAGTTCATTTGTTTACATTTCATGGTTTTTGTTGTTGTTAGGTGTTGTTTAACCTTCCTTTTGTAATTTTTACCCTTTTTCACTTCCCAATACTTTCCTTTCAAAAAAGGGAAGAGTTTTTCATTTAGTAGGGACTTCTTAGGGGAGCCGAGCTTGACTGGAAGACTTTAGTTAAATTCTTTGGCTTGGTATTCAGTGGTTTATGTACTGTGTTATGAATGTTCAATCATATCTCCCTAATAAGAGTCTAAGAATCTTTTGTTTAAAAGGCTAATTGTTTCATATAGTGAATTTTGGCTCTTCAAAGGATCATAACTTACTCAAGGAATGAGACATCATAATTTTAAAAAACTGAATATTTTATTTTTTCCCTAAATACGTGTACATACACGCAAGACAATTTTTAATGTTCTTTTTTTTGGAGGCAATTGGGGTTAAGTGACTTGCTCAAGGTCACGCAACTAGTAAGTATCTGAAGCCAAATTTGAAATCAGGTCCTCCTGACTCCAGAGCTAGTGCTGTCTCTACTGCACCACTTAGCTGTCTTAACATTCATTTTTTAAGAATTAATTTATTTATTTTAGTCAACATTCATTTCCACAAGATTTTGAGTTCCAGATTTTCTCCCCATTTCTTCCCTACCCCCCCACTCCAAGAGGACTTGCATTCTGATTATCCTTTCTCCTAGTCTGCCCTCCCTCTGTGACTCCCCCTCCATCCTTTCCCTCTCACTCTTGTAGAGCAAGATAGGTTTGTCTACTCCATTGCCTATACATCTTATTTCCCAGTTGCATGTGAAAACAGTTGTTGTTTTTTTGACATTTGTTTTTAAAACTTTGGGTTCCAAATTCTCGCCCTTCTTCTTTCCCCACCTATCCTCATTGAGAAGGTAAGCAATTCAATATAGTCCATATATGTGTAATTGTGCAAAACACTTCCATAGTAATCATGTTGTGAAAGACTGTATATTCCTCCACCCTGTCTAGTCCCCCATTTATTCTTTTATTTTTGACCCTAATTCCTGTTTGCTTCTGACTGCTCCCTTCCCCAGTCTGTCCTCCTTTCTATCATTCTTCCCCCCTCATCCTCTTCTCTTACTTTCCTATAGAATAGGATTCCCAACTAAATGTGTACTTAACATTCGGTTTTTTTTTAAACATTTTGAATTCCATGTTTTCTCCTTTCCCTGTTCCCTTCCTGAGGCAGTAAACAATTGTATGTAGGCTACACATGTATAGTCGTGCAGAATGTTTCCATATTTGTCGTGTTGTGAAAGAACACAAAGTGAAAGAAAAAAAGGAGAAAAGTAAAGTGAAGCATAGTATTCTTTGATTTGTATTCAGACTCCATCAGTTCTACTCTGGGGGTGGGTTACATTTTTCATCATGAGTCCTTTGGAATTTTCTTGGAGCATTGTATTCTTGAGAATAGCAAAATCATTCACAGTTGATCATTGTATAGTATTACTTTTACTATGTACCCAGTGTTCTCCTTGTCCTCATTTCACTTTGCATCAGCTTGTGTAAATCTTTCCAGGTTTTTCTGAAATCAGCCTGCTTGTCATTTCTTAGCCATAATGGTATTCTGTCACACTCATATTCCACAAACTTGTTCAGCCATTCCGCAGCTGATGGGCATGCTCTCATTTTCAATTCTTTGCCACCACAAAAAGAGCTGCTGTAAATATTTTTGTACAAATAGGTCCTTCTGCTCTTTTTTATCCCTTTAAGATACAGACTTAGTAGTGGTATTGCTGGATCAAAGGGTATGCACAGTTTGATAGCCCTTTGGGCATTGTTCCAAATTACTCTCCAGAATGGTTGGATCAGTTCAGTATATTAGTGTCCTAATTTTACCAAATCCCTTCCGGCACTGACCATTTTTCATTTTTGTCATATAAGTCCGGTGTGAGGTGGTACCTCAGAGTTGTTTTAATTTGCATTTCTCTAATAGTGATTTTGGAGGACTTTTCCACTATGACTATGCATAACTTGGATTTCTTCATTTGAAAAATGTGTGTTTGTATTCTTGATCATTTATCAATTGGGAAATGACTTGTATTTTTATAAATTTGACTCAGTTCTCTATATATTTGAGAAATGAGGCCTTTATGAGAGATATTTGCTATAAAAATTGTTTCCCAGCTTTCTGCTTTCCTTCTAATTTTGGTTAATCATAAATTCTTAAATTTGGTTATTTACCAGTTTGCAGCAAATTTTTAAAAATAGAAAAAGTAGATTTTGGACATTGCAAGCTAGTGATCTTTTCATCAATTTCCGGCAAAATTCTAAACTAAATTATTAAACAGATGGTTTGTGAGTATTAGGAATGGAAGTAGTGATTATTAGGCTCCTGCATGAGTTTACCAAAGTTGATGAAGTCATTCCAAGATATCCTTTTTTAAGAAATAACTTCATTTCCATTTCTTGCCTGGTAGATTTTTGTTTTATTTTTTAAATTTTATTAATTTTTTTTTTAATGTTCTGTAATCACTGCCATAAAACTTAGGTTTTTGCCCCCACCACTCCCTTCCCTCCCCAAAACGGCATATAAGTCTATAAAGGATCTACATATACTATACTGTTGAATACATTTTCACTATAGTCATGCTGTGTAGATAAACTAAAATAAATGGAAGAAATCATATAACATCAAAACAATACACACACACACACACACACACATGCACACACACACAATCTGCTACATTCTGCGAATGAATTCCATAGTTCTTTCTGTGAGTGTGGAAGGCGAAGGCATTTTGCCTTAGAAAACCATCAGGAATTTTTTTTTTTTAAGTTCTTGCATTGTTATGAAGTTCCAAGTCTACCAGAAAAAGCTCTCACACACTGTGGTCATTGCTGTGCACAAAATTCTCCTGGTTCTGCTCCTTTCGCTCAACATCAGATCATCAGATCCAGGCCTCTCTGAAGTCTTCTTGTTCATCATGAATTATGGCGCAATAGTACTCCATTACGTTCATATACCATAATTTATTCAGCCATTCCCCAATTGATGGGCATCCCCTTGACTTCCACTTTTGGGCAGTACAAAGAGTGCTGATGTAAATATTTTTGTACATGTGGGACCCTTTCCCATTTTTATGCTCTGTTGGGGATACAGTCCTAGTAGTGATAGTGATGGGTCAAAGGGGACAAATGATTTCTTAAAGGTGAGGCTCCCTTATTATATCCTCCTGGACAAGATAGAGAGACTTGGACTACCATCAGGTAGTTTTAGTAGCTGGTTGAACAGACTAGTGTTATTGGGTGCTTGATGGATGTCAATCCAATGGAATAATAATAACTAGCATTTACATAGTTCCTATTGAATGCCAGTCGCTGTGCTTAGCTTTTTATAATTATATCAGTTGATCTTTACAACAGTTCTGGAGTAGGTGCTATTATTATCCCAATTTTACAGATGAGGAAATTGAGGCCAACAGGTTAATGACTTGCCTAAGTCACACAACTGGTCTGAGGCATGATTTTAACTTGTCCTCCTGACACCAGGCCCAGTATTCTGTGCATTATGGTGCCACCTAGCTGATGAGCATGTCTCCTGGTGTGCTACAGAACAGCATCCTTTGTGTTAATTTTATCAGTGGGGGAACAGTTTTCAGATGTGGTTAAGGAAGAGGCAGATTAAAGAATCAGGATCCTTGAAGGTCTTGACAGATAGGAATAATGGGCCTAAACTAATAGAGACATGAACTTAAGTTTTAAAAATTAAGCATAGAAATGCAGATTAAAGGAAAATTGGTGGAATTCCTATAGAATCATAGATGTGGAATTGTGAAAGTCCTGGAAACCACTGAGACCAATTCTGATTTTACAGATGAGTAAACTGAGGCACAAGGAGGTTACATGACTTGCCCTGGGTCACACAGCTGGTGTCTAAATTGGGATTTGATTGAACCCACGTCTTCCTGACTCCAAGTCCACATTCAGTACACTATGATGCCTCTCATATGAAAAATATAAAGATGTTTTAGCTGACCACAAGGTTAATATAAGTTAGTACTGGTCATATGAACTGCCAAAAAAAATAATGTAAACTAAGTCCGTGTTAATAAAAAAAAATCTATGAGAAAAGAATGAACAGTGTCGTTGTATTCTGCACTGGTCTGACTCCTAGTTTATGTTCAGGTGCAGGGACCTTGATGAGCTATGTCTGCAGGGATGGAGGTGATCAGAATGGGTCCTTGTGTCCTATGAGAAGTGGTTGAAGAAACACTTAGGTTTAACCTGGAGAAGAGAAGTCGTGGGATATGTCTTGCTTTTTTCCGATAGGATCAAAGATTTTGCTGATGAGGGAACTGAGCCTCAGAGATGGAAAGTGATTTGGGAAAACATTTAAGGGCTGTCTTGTCAAAGAGGCATTAAACGTATTCTTGATAGTTTCAGAGGGCAGAAGGAAAGCTTACATGAGTAGAGGAAGTTAAGGAGTTAAAGGAAGTCAGCTATTTATTGACTCCATGTTTATGGAAGAACTTTTTAACAATTAGAAATGTCAGGGAAGAGGTTATCCTATAAAATAATGAACTTCTGGTAACTGGAAGTGGTCAAACCCTCAGTTTGATTTTGATAAAAGAGACTCATGCTTTGAGATTGGGTTAGATGACATTTAAGATCCCTTTCAATTCTAAATTTCCTGTCATTCTATGAAATTACTATTATAGATGTCTAGACTTTTTCTTCTACCATCATCTTATGACAACTAGTGGGCAAACATTAATTTAGTCCAGTTAACTGTCTGTTACTGTCACATTAGACTTAGAAAGCCTTATTTTTGTGGGTTGTATAATTTCTGTTGTGAATCAAAACTGTTTCTTTTTTGAATTTTAATGCATGTGAAAACATACATTAAAAAGTGCGGTGTGTACCTCAAAGCTTAAAAGCCACCCTAAGTTGACACTATGGTAATTAACACCATTATTCTGAATCATTTAACAATTTATTTCCTAGCTTTTTCTCCTTAGAGTTAAAAAAGAAAAAAATCAAATGTGGTATCATAATTAATATGGGAAAACATGTTCTTCACATGTATCAACTGAGAACTTAGTTTCTCTGTGGTTATGGATAGGTGGACAGTAGGTTATATATTAGAAAGGGGGATGACCGTTTGCAATCATTTTCAATTTAGGATCAAATTACTAATGATTTTTCTAAATTACTTGTTGTAACACTTTGTTAAAAGATTCATATGACTAAAATTAGAATTGTTCATATTCGCTAGCAGTAGAGAACCTTTCTTTGACAGGAAATTTTAATGAAAGAGAAATAGTATTTATGATATGATTGTATAACCTAACTAATGCAAGCAGTTTGCTACCAGTGTTTTGTGGTATCCTGTAGCTTGAGCATTTGTTTGATTGGTGTTTCTTAAGCAGCTTTGTATGTTGTTTTATGCTAAGCTATGGGGATTACAAAAAAAGTTTGGCATAGTCCTTGCCCTAAAGTCCTTGCCCATACATCTGCGTGAACTGTTGGGTTTGGTTTTGTTTTGTTTTTTAATAATGCCAAAGAGATCCTTGGCCCTCTGGTTTTTCCCCTGCTTTGGCAATCTTATCAAAAAAATTCAGCCTGTCCAAAACTGAACTTACCTGCTTTCCCCAAAAACCTGGCCTATAGCGCCACCATTCTTCCATTCATCTAGGTTCAAACCCTTGAAATATCTTTGGATTCAGAAGAAAGGGGATAGTAAATTGCTACTAAGTTCTATGTATTTATATTCTCATCTCTTGTCCATTTCTTTGCATTCCCATGGCCACTGCTTTGCTTCCTCATACCTTAATTACTAGAGTAGCCTCCTGTTGGCCCTGCCTCTCTATTCCTTTCCTTTCTATTTTATCCTGCGTATAGTTGCCTGTGTAATTTGATCAACTTCAGTATCTATCCATTAATCATAGAATAAACCCCAGGCTCCCAACATGGTACTTAAGGCCCTCCCCAGTCTAACTCCAACCTCACTTTCCAGGTTTCTCTCTCTTTTCCTTCTTGAATTCTTTGTTCCAGCTAAACTGTACTATTCACTGTTCATAAATTCACCCTGTCCTCTACCACGTCTGTGTCTTTGTTCTAAAACTATGACAATGAAATTGTCATTATTCTCATTAGTTTAGCAAATGATTTGCTGGCTTTTCCTCCTGGCTATGAAAAAATAAAGGAAACCAAGTATAGTGTATTCCACACCTGGAATGTAATTCTTCATCCTTTAAGAGTCATTGCCATGAATTCCCTGGTGTCCCATTCTTCCCCTTCATTTCTTTTCCCTACTTTGTGCTTCTCCTCATAGTAATAATACCTTGTACATTTCTAATTTGGATTATAATCATTTATGTTCTTATCCTGGCTCCCTACTAGACTGTAAGTTCCTTACATCATCTTTATATCACCACCATCATGCAAATGATGAGATTAAACTTGGTATAGTGGGAAGAACATAGGACTTGGAGCCAGAATACTGGGATTCCAAACTTGTCTCTGACACAAGTTATGTAACCTTGGGCAAATCACTTCAATTCTCTGGGCCTTACTAATAAACAGGGAAGTTCGTTCAATGTTGTGATGAAGTTATGCTTAAATTACTAAGGAAAGTAACATTCATTTTACTTTTTAAAATTGGATTTGCTGTTTTCCAACCAAATTATTTCCAGCAAAAAGTAATATGTAATAAAGCCCAAATATTCCCCATTATTAGGATTTTGCCTTTCTTCTGTGCATAGATGAAGTAAATATTTTGTTAATTGAATTTATATTTATTTGTAGATGTCACTAAGAGGAGCTGCACCAATGACAGTTGTACATCTTTCTGGAGAACAAGTACAGAGTCAGGGGGTCATCCAGACTGCTCAGTCATCTTCAGTAATCCACCCCCCACAAGTTCAGACAGTGCAGGTAACTGAAAACTTGGTCTGTGTTGTACAGAGTATGACTTTTTATGTCCTGAATCTTCATCTGACATTGTTACTGTCTCATTTACAGTATTATGAGTGGTAGGATATAACCTCTAGCTATTGTGAATCCATATTAGATTTATTGTCTGCAAGGATAGGTGGGCTCAAATTTTAAGGGAAAAGATAGATCTTGAGGGAAGGAGACTTGCAGATCCAGGGGTAGAAGGATTATCCTGGTAGGCAAAGGGGAGGTCTAAAGCAAAGTGGGTGGAAGTAGGAACCATGGGCTTGTGAGAAAATAAATAGCACTTGTTTCCTTCTCCCTTTCCCTGAAGAGCAAACTCATCCTTGGTGAGGTAAAAGGGGAAGTCACATTTAAATCATTGTGTATCTAAATCTGTTGTCACAGAGGAAAGTGGGACAGAAACAGGTGATAGCTCAGTGAAAGATTCTTTCTTGTCTCGCTACAAATCCAAATTTGATTGCCACACAGACAGGAAAGAACCTGGTAGGTAGACAGTTTAACCCTTTTAGAAGTCCTTTCCTTTAGTGCCCTGGCTGCGCTAGGCTCTGTGCTACAGAAAATAGAATAATACAAAACATATAGTAAATTGTACTACAAGGAAGTAACATGTCATCAGGGAAATATTTATTAACTGCTATCACAGGGAAGCAGTGTGTTCTAGTGGATAACACAAGTTCCCTATTTTAGGGAACTATTTGTTCTGTTTGTAGGTTAAGTTTAGGATAACATGCATTCCATATCTGATTAAGAGTTAATAGTTAATTATTTTAGTATTGCTTAAAACAGTACCACATGTTGAGTACAATCTCATTTCTGTTTGACATTTGAATAGCTCTTTTTCTAATTTACAATTATTTGCAACTATATGATGTTTTTAGTGCATTTAGTTGCAAATATTTGATGCCATCATTGATAGATGCTTTAATGATAAAATACTTTGAGTAAATATATATAAATTTCAGAGGAATAAAGTTAGAGGAACATATGTCCTTAGAGAATTTTGAGAAAACTAGTAATTTTCTTTGCTAACATGGAAATATAGTTTTGAAGACATCTATTTGCTTATTTCTGGTTATGTTGTTTTGGTCTTTTTGAAATATATATACATGTTTATGTACATAGATATAGATATTTCCTTAATTTACTATGCTGAATTAAACTTCCTCAAACTGTTACTTTTTTTAGATTCTAATAGTCAAAATCAGATTCAGCCATATGAATGCATTTGGAGTGGTGTCTAATTGTTTTGAGTGTAATAGTATGAAAATTAGTTTTTATTAGAACCCTCTTGAATATTTTAATTGTATTGTTTATCATCATGAAATAAAATGTACTTTTTAGGTATCATCCTGGTCAGATAGTGAAGATTCTCAGGATTCATCTGATAGCATAGGCTCTTCACAGAAAGCTCGGGGGATTTTAGCACGGCGCCCATCTTACAAGTGAGTATTGCTTCATACATTTTTTCATTTATTAAATTCCAAAGCTTTGTGTAATGTACTATGAAAATTAGTGGAAACCAAATTATATAATGTTATAATTGCCATCATTGAAGGATTTCCTTTAAAATTTGCAGAATAGCACTGAAGGAAGGCCAGGAAGAATCACAAATCAGCAGCGCAGTTGAAAGTTACAGGTTGCATTTGTTTCATAGTTAAAAAGAAAAGCAAGCTTTACCTAGAGATTTGCAGTTTTGTGTACAGCCTTCTTTTTGTTGTTTTATGGAAAAGCTGTTTTTATTTGATATTTGTAATTTCATAATTTTTTTAAAAAAATCACCCAGCTTGACTCCAAAGAAGAGATATAAAAGTAAAAAATGAAGGAAGCAAGCATTTATTAAGCATCTGTTGTGTACCAGACCCTGCACTAAGTATTATTCCATTATTATCTCATTTGACTCTTACAACAACCCTGGGGGGTAGGTTCTATTGTTATCTTCATTTTATAGTTGAAGAAACTGAGGCAAATATGTAATACAGGTGACTCTGAATCTAGATTTGAACCAAGGTCTTATTTTAGGTCAAGTGCTCTATTCACTTTGTTCCTTTATGCCCCACAGATGATGTTACACATTTCACCCCCCCTTTAATTGTTTGTTTTAATGGATGCCTCACTGGAAGTAAGTGAGGGGTGGTGAGAGGAGTGGGGTGGGAAACAATTGATACACTGGAAAATCTAGTTGACATAAAAACAAAACATCAGTAAAAATTATTTAAAATGCAAAAACCAAAAATGTCACAGGGACAGATAGATGACCATAGAATATACATTTGAATATTTGCATTATCTGTAGACATTAATCGAAATGCTCTCGTGGACTGGGAAGTGAGGAGTATGTCAGAATGAGAAATAGAAGGGCTGTTTCATTTCTGATATGGAAAAACTTCAGTGAAGAGAGTTTCCAAGAACTTCTAAGAATCTGAAATGTTAATAAAATCAACTTGTTTTGCATTATAAATTAAAATGGCATTATTAAGGTTATTAGATAATACCATGTTAATAAATTTTAAGAATACTGTTTGGGGCGTTATAAGTGCGTTGTGAAACTCTATGAAGTGGGCAGTGGATTAGTAGTTGTGTTAATGTTTCTGTTTGTTTTGTGGTTGATATTTAATTTTTAAAAAGCTATTTTGTCAAAGCCAATACCAAGTTTTCCCACTAATTCCACTGTTTTGGGTGTATGACAAGTAGAAATGGAGAATGAGTTTAGTGGCCCATGTAGACTTTAGTCTCACTAAATCAGTCTGTGAACTACAAAAAATTTAGAACCTTCATGATCTATCATATAAGATGCTACATTTTAACACATGTACTAAATAGTTTTTGTAGGGTCAGAAAGTTCTTTGTTTTTCACTTTAAATTATAGCTGTTATATTACATATTGTGAAGGAATGTGAATCTGGAATCCATGAAAAATAATTGAAGGAAACTGGGGCTATTATTTAGCTTATATTATGAGTATATTTGTTGCCAAGAGAGTTAAAGGGTAGCACATGGAACACAATAGCCATCTTTAAGTATTTGAAGTGTTGTGTTATAAGGAGAAATCTGTGTGGCTCCAGAGAGCAAAACTTGGACCAATAGGTAAAAGTTAAAGATGGATTCAGAATTACATCTGTTACCTAGAACTTTTTGATGATTAGAAGAACTATCTGAAAGTGGAAAGAGCTACTTGGCAGGGGAATGAGTTGCATATTACTGAAAGTGTTGAAACAAAGACGATGAATAGCTGGGAAGTTGTAAAGGGGGTTCTGCATTGTTAGATAATCTTTGTCTAAATACCTCTTGAGTGCAGTGGCTTTCTTCAGCATTTCTTTATATTCTCAGCATAGCACAATGCCTGGTGCTTAATAGGTGTCTAATAAACATTTATTGACTAACTTTCCAACCCCTTAATACACTTTGAGCTAATCTGCACACCATTCCTTATACTTGATCTCCCATCCTGTGCCTTTACTCTGACTATCCTGCTTGCCTGGAATGTACTTCTTCCTCATTTCCACTCTTTAAAAGTCCCTGGTTTTCTTCAGAGCTCAACTTCAGTGTTTTTACATGAAGCTTTTCCAGATGCCCCAAGCTTCTGGCTCTTCTCCCTCTCCCTTTCCAATAACCATGTATCTGTTTTGTGTGTGACTTCCTATGCATAATATCTTCCTGAAAGAAAGACTATTTCATGTTTGTATTTGTATCCGCAAGGCCTGGCACATAGTAAGCACTTAATAGTGCTTGACTGATGTGTTGTGGGCTTAATAGTTAGCATTTCTTTTGAGAACCATTAATTCATATCCTTTAACCATATATCCATTGGGAATGGCTCTTGGTCTTATATATTTCTGTCACCTGTATATCTTATAGATTAGAATCTTATATCTTATAGATTAGAACCTTATCAGAGATACTGGATGCAAAATTTTTTTTTCTCAGCAGTTTCCTGTCCTATGTACATTAATTTGTTTGTACAAAAGCTTTTCAAATGAACATAGTTGCAATAATGTGTTTTAAGTTTTGCAATTCTTCTCCAACCACAGGTATGAAAAGTACCTGATCTTCTTGTGTAATTTTTTTTATTACATGACCTTTTTATATTCAGGTCATGAATCTGTTCTCAACTTGTGGTAGATGGTATAATTGGTTTGTCTAAACATAATTTCTGGTGAACTGTTTTCATGCTTTCCCCAAAATTCTTATCAAATTGGAAATTCTTCCCCTAGTAGCTTATGTTGGTATCTACAGTACCTAGTATAATATTTGGCATGTAATAATGCTTAATAAATTCTTTTTTGTTCATTCATGTTCGTAACTTTATCCAACCCCTTGTTTTTCAGTTCAGGGAAGATTACTTCATGTTTCTGATCTTCAGGCAGACATCAATTAAAAATTTTTACTGATTTGAATAGTAAGGTATTTGGCATGTAGTATAGTCTCATGAAAATGTTATTTAGGTATACCGTAGTAAATCTTCAAACTATGCTAACAAAATTGTATGAGGAGTTAACTAGTTTTAATGAACTTTTGCACAGTTAATGTAATTATAAATAAACCAATATAAAATTTTGACTTTCCATCAGTGGTGAGTTAATGGAATTCTATTTTTTCCACAGAAAAATCTTAAACGATCTTTCTTCAGAAGATACCAGAGACAGAAAGGGAGACGTAGAAAACCCTGGAGTTTCAGCAGTCACATCTATGTCTGTCCCAACTCCTATCTACCAGACTAGCACTGGACAGTACAGTACGTATATGAAGTTGTTGTTGTTCTTCCTTGGTTTTGCAGGGGAGCCAGTGACGTCCCAGGGCGTTAGTCTTGGCTTGATGCTGGGTTGGATTGAAGTGAGGCGGAGCTACCAAAGGTTGGCAGCCTCACCCTCTCTTCCTGAGACGTTGAAGTCCAGTGGCAAGGCAAAAGTCAGAATGACTGGCAGTGGCCTGAGTTGCAAATGAAGTAGATATCTAGACTAGACCTTTTTTAATTTGGGAGGGACAGGTGTGTTTTATTTGGTACATGATCTTATCCTAGTTACTGTACAGTTATACCTGTGACCTTTGATGTGACCAGAAGCCATCATCTGGATTAGAGTCTCGTAAAAGGAGAAAAATTAATCTATAAAAAACAGATTATCAGCCTGGATTGAAGCCTTTTCTGTAATTGACTTATTGTGGAACATTTATGTTTCTGCCACTCAAATACTGGTTAAATTTTTGGCAGGTTATTAACCACCTTGAGTCTTAGAATTTTTTCAGGAAGATTATTTGTAGTCAACAAGATGTATCCGATTTGTGCAGAGTCCCCTGTGCTTTTCAGTATTCTGGGGCAATAAAAATCCACTGATCATAGGGAAACTTGCAGATAACAGCATAGAAAGATAAGACAAATACAGATATCACCATCTGATAATGCCCTTCTGTAAATTAGAGTCAGGGACCTGTATAGCTATTAATAACTTACCAGTTTATTTAATAACTACTTTTTTTTCCCTAAGTTTTCTTTGCATAACAAATTGTATGTTGCTGGATGTAACAAAGTAATAACTTTTGTTTGCATTTATTTTCAAGGTACATAGTTAATATGTAGTATGTCCTCTTGATGTACTATAGCTATTAATGAAGACAAAGCATTAGGTTGAAAATAATCTACTTCTTAGTTATTAAGTCTCTACCTGCTGGTCATTAAGGCCAGCATTATCCCATCTGATTAAGTCTACTAATGGACACATATTATGATGTATACATACCTATATAGAGAGCAAGAGAATGTTTGTGGCAGCCAATGATAGCTACATAGAAATACTTGAGGTGTCCTGAAGTGAAGAGAGGAGGGTTTCAAAAACATGGTGGTAGAAATTTTAAATTTCCTTTCCCCTTTATGTTTCAGCACTGAGAAAGGAATCAGGAATATTTAATTTTTTCCCCTAAAGAAGCATATACCAAGCTATATTAATAAGTTCTCTTAGTGAGTGGGGAAAATGAGAGTAACTGTTTTTTTTTTTCTTTAGCAGGTCAAATTTGGGAAGTAGGTTTGTTTTTTGTTTTATTTTTTTTTTTTTTACCACCACCACCTATCTCCCTCAAAGGGGTAAAGGAGTTCATCATTCATTGAAAGGGAGCTCCATGAAGCTCATACTTGGGCTAGAATCGCTAAATATTACTAAGTGGAGCTCCTTCTAGACCTCTTCTAGTGACTAGATAAGAACCATTTATAATTAACGTCATCTGTGTATAAATAGTGCTGTTAAGTATGGATTTGAAAATGCTTGAAAATAGTTTGGCCTTAACTCAGTTAATAAACTAATAAACTGGAGGCCAATCTATAGGAATTAAGAAATGCTGGGATCAAATTGATGAGGTTTTACTATATTGTATTTATATATTTGAAAAATTAAATGCCCTATTTTGTTTTCTCCAATTAAAGTTGCCATTGCCCCAAATGGAACATTACAACTGGCCAGTCCAAGCACAGATGGAGTACCGGGGCTGCAGGCATTAACAATGACAAATGCAGGCAATACTCAACAAGGAACAACAATTCTTCAGTATGCACAGACATCTGATGGACAGCAGATTCTTGTCCCTAGCAACCAAGTGGTTGTACAGAGTAAGCATACTTAATATATATACATATATGCATATATATATATAAAGAGAGAGAGAGATATTGATATTTTCCATAGAACTACTTCCAAATATTTTTGAATATCCTTTAATACTTCCTCTTCTGACTGTGTAGCTGCATCAGGAGATATGCAGACTTATCAGATTCGTGCCACACCAGCAAATACTAATCTTCCACAGACAGTAGTGATGACATCTCCAGTCACTTTAACATCTCAGACAACCAAAACAGATGATCCACAATTGAAAAGAGAAATAAGATTGATGAAAAATAGGTAAGTGCTATGAAATATGTGATTAACCTTTAAGCAAATTCTCAAGCTACCCAAAATTGACATTGTTGCTATATATTGAACTACAGTTTTCAAAATAACTTTTCTAAACAAAAAAATTAATGAGAAAAGTGAAATTATTTTACATATTTTTGCAAATCCCTTTAATATCTAGCTTAATAGAAAGTAACTATTCTCATATCTGTTTCTGCATTTAGTTTACAATAGGATACTTTGGTTGAAGCAGATAAAGAAAATCTATCTTTACCCAGATAATGTAGTTGGAAAAAGGAGTATTTTAATAGGCAAAAAAAAGTCTTAGTATTATTTTGAAAATAGATTTGATTTCAGGGGTCCTGTAGGAATGCACAGATCACACTTTGAGAACCCCTATATTAGAGAATTTGATAGCATTTCATGCCAACTTTGTTTCATTGACTGCCAGGCCACATCTGATTTATTTGCAGTGGACCGCTGAAGCTTGATTATCCCCGTATTTTATAGTCTGCCACATGTAACATGCTGTATTTTCTTATTTTCCATACTGTCTTTTTTTTTTTTACTCTTAATCAGCTGTGGTTCTGCTAGCAGAGATTATTAAGATGGCATATATTTTGTCGGAAATGTGACATTATTTAGTTCTTCTGTAATTGATTTTTTTTTAGCACAAATATAGAACTTGGTTGGCATAAATGGGCTGAAAAATAGTGCAAGTGAGAAATTATGCAGAAGAAATAGTATAAGCCTTTCATTAGGAAAATGTATGACTGCAAAACAAGGTAGTAGGCAAGTCAGAGCACGTGTGAGAGATAATAACTTTGTTTCATTGGTTATTGGGCCGTATCTGGTTTATTCATAATGGATGAATGAGACACATTGGACAGCCTCTTCAGCTCCACTGGCATCCACACAATATGAAGAGAATTCAAATAAGTAACCAAATTCAAATAAGTGCCCTGTGGTGAATTAATAAGAGGACATGGCAAAAGGTATACAAGAATAGGCAGGCATGGATAGGTTGCTGTCTGCATCATTGGAGGGACATCTATTAACTAACACCACTAAGCTTTGGGTCTTTCAGACATTTGATTAGCAGCCTTTAAACAAGTCAGTGTATGTAATATATTAAGAAACGGGTAAAGGATCCTTCATATTGACATAGATCACTTAACATTCGTTCTTTGGGTCTGGTTTAAAAGCTCTACAAAAATCTAGATGCATAGGGCAGCTGTGGTGGCACATTAGATAGAGCATTAGGCCTGGAGTCAGAAGGACCAGAGTTTAAATCCAGCATCAGACAATTACTAGCTATGTGACGTTGGGCAAGTCGCTTAACCCTGTGTGGGTTTCTTCATCTGTAAAATGAACTGGAGAAGGAAATGGTGTACTGATCTGGTATTTCTGCCAAGAAAGCCCCATATGGGGTCATGAGAAGACTGAATAACAAAAATTCAGATTGTAGTCTGTCCACAACAGCAAAACAAATGGCATTCCTACGATCTACTAGTAATGGCATCTTGTCAAAAAACACAACGATGAAAGTCACTCTGGCTGAATTCTGTTTTTATCTCCTTTGACATTGCATAGATTCCAGTGGAGTACAGGGGCTCTCCCTCACTACATGACCAGCTTGCTTCCTCTGCTACACATACATTACTTTAATAACATCCTTTCTGCCATCTTTCCTCTACAATTCCTTGTTGCCTCTGGACTTGGTGATATTTCATAGCTCATGCCTCACTTGTGCTTCCCATTTCCCTTTGTATGACCTACAACTTTAATTTTTTGGAGAATATGATTATTGTAGGACTTTTCAGCCATACGCAATTAAAAAATGTTGATGTTTAACATTATGAGCCTTTGTTTGAGGGAGAAACTTGGGATCGTTAAAAACACCAGATAGTTTCACAAAGGCAGTCCACACCATTATCATAATTTAGGGCCCATCTCTGCTGTCCATAATGATGTCCATGAAGTTAATTTTATTTGGTTGTTTTTGTATTTAGAGAAGCTGCTCGAGAATGCCGTAGAAAGAAAAAAGAATATGTTAAGTGTCTGGAAAATCGAGTTGCAGTCTTGGAAAATCAAAATAAAACTTTAATAGAAGAATTAAAAACTTTAAAAGATCTCTACTCCCATAAAAATGTCTAAAGTGGAGACAGATTTTATGGACTCACCTAAAAACTAAATGGATTTTCTTTTTGTATGGAATTTTATAAACTAAAAGGTCAAAAATGAAACTTTGAAAACTATGAGTGGCAGCAAAAAGACAAAAGATTTTATTTCCAAGATGCTGGTGATAGTACCTTATGGAAATAAGAGGACTTCAAGCAAGTTCCTGGCACAACTGGAATTTCTATTGGAATTAACATTAACAGTAGTACCTGATCAACAGAAAGTAAATTTCCAACAATTTGAATTTCCCAGAAAGCAGTTATCAAGAAAGTTTGCAACTTGAGGCAGTACATTAATGGAAGTTTGATTTTTTTTTTTTTACCAACATTTTATTGGTATAGATTTTCAGCACTTACTAGGTTCTGAAATATGCCCTTTTTAATTGTTTATGTAAATATTCTTGTCTGCCAATATTCTAAACTGCAGATTTAAAAGAAATTCTAATGCTTTGTAAAATGTATAAATTATGTGTACTTTGCTCAACTGTCAAGTGTTTAAAATGATCTTGTAAAAAATGTTTGCAAGAGGTTTAGCAAGAAAAACAGGGCATAATCATTTTTCAGGTTTTGTTTTTCAAGATGTCCAAGCCACTTGAACTGAAAATGAAACTTACAAAGAAGTATTCCAATCATTTTATAGAAATATTTTAGTAAACTGGACAGAACAATTTGAACATTTGAGAGTTTTTAAAAAATAGTATTCATTTTGCTTTTTTGGGTGTGGTAAGTTTCTTAAAATGGATCATAATAAATCATGTTGCTGATTCTATATGCAGCTGATATGCATTACTTATTCTACTGTGCTTTAATAGAAAGAAATGTTTACAAGCCCCTAAAATTATTTTAGAGGATTTTTAAAAATCAGCTCAAGATACATACCAAAGTATTTTTCCAAGAGGGTTTTTCTAATCAAAATCTAATGTAGGGCCTACCAGTTTAAAAATAATGCAATTTTGAAACAATTATTCCTGTAGAAGATATTTTGTGAGGTAATAAATGGTACCTTTGTAAGAAAAAGTGACTATTTTTATATAGTTAATCTTCATAAATTCTAAAGTTGTGTTTTTATGCTTATTTTATGTTTATACAGTTTTTAGTAAAAAAAATAGATATTTTGTCTCAGATTATCATTTTATATTTTCATGGGGAGTAAGGTTTTCTGAATTCCAAGTATTTGAATTATGTGCATTTCTGTATAATTATCTGAAATCCAAAATATGCTGTTCATACATTAGTACTTCTGTAATCAAACTACTCATTTTTGAGCTTAGCTACAAAATTATTGTCAGCTCTTAATATATGTATCATTTTGTCTTATTCCTGTAAAAATTAAAGGGCATTTGAGATAATCAAGACTGTTGGATGTAAAACATATACAACTTTGAAGAAAAGGTTTGAAATATGAATGACAACTAGTTTCTTGCTGCTTAGGATTTAACCAAAAATCATATCAATTATTGAAATGTGTCTGCTGTGCTAGAAACAGTATAAAAACCAATGAAGACATGCCTTGGCCTCTCAGACTGTCTAGACTAGAAGAAGAAGAAATGCAAGTAGTAGGAAATAGATTCTAATGTGCAACAGAGGAGCAAACACTCTTATATGAGACTTGAAGAAAGTCAGGCTTAGCTGATCACATCAGTGAAATCTTCACGGACAACTTGCTGTTTGACCTGCCTTTTGAAGGGTAGAGAGTTGGGAGAAGGATTAGAAAATGGTATATAATAGAAATTATGGAGGTAAATATTGAAGGACATGTATAGGCTACTCATTGTTAATCCTGTTTGAGTGAAATGAATGTATGAGAAATAGGAAGAAAACACGTGGGTAACACCAAACTGTGCCTGGCTTGAATGTTAGGTGAAGCTATTGAGAAAGACCTCTTTAAGAAGTTTTTTCACTCTTTGAGCAAGAAATCCTGAAAATTTTAAAATTTTTATCAATTTTGTTACATCAAGACATTAAGAATCAAGTTTATTGGCCTTCCTGTTATATTTGCTTCCTGTTACACTTCAAAATTCTCTAAGCTGCCACAAATCAGTTAAGTGATAAGGTGATTAAAGTGATATGAATATAAGCCAAATTGAAGGCGAGGATTTACTGTATAGATTATTAAAGCAGTCCTGAACAAACAAGTTAGTTTGCAGTTAGTATGTCACAACGAATTTTACACAAATTTTTGTAAATCCTACATTGAAAGATATTTTATGCAAGGAATGTTTTAGCTATTTGTCACTCCAAATTTGTTCACTTTGCTAATATAATTTACCAGATGGTCCACTATTTAAAAAGCATGAATAGTTATGCATTTTTTAGTATAGCTAGCTATGGGTCTATTGCTTGCTATAATTTCATACTTGGCTTCCTTTAGGAAGTGCTGATCATCAGTTCTTTCAGTAGCCAAAACTTTGATCAGTCAGACACCAAGAAAAATATTGTGGAAAACAATTTCTAAATTTAGAAAAACCATTATATTTCCATGTCTGAAGCTATTTATACATCGTCACAAACACTGATTTTAGCAAATTCAGTGAAAAAAAACCCCGATACTGCCATTGTTCATTAAATCAACATAAGGCAGTCTTGCCAAGTACAGATAAGTAAATATAAACTGTGAACTGTGATTGGGAAGCTAAAGGATAGCCTTCATGGAGAAGGTGGTCCTTGAACTGAACTTTGTGAAAGAAACTGGAGGTAAAAAGGAGGCATTTTAGGCAGAGACAGGAGATGGAAAAAGGGCAATAGCAAATATACCAATTTGAATAGAAAATAGAATGAAGGAGAATATTATGCATTAGTTTTGTAAAGGGAGGTTGGAGCTAGACTGTGAAGGGCCTTAAATGCCAAATAAGTCTGTATTTTAACCTAGAAGTAGAGAGAGCCATTCGTTTCTTGAGGGTAATGGCATGGTCAGATCAGCAGTTTGAAAATACTGTTTAGCACCTATGGAGAAGTTGAATTGGAAAAAGACTAAATACAGGAAGAACAATTAAGAGACTACTTTGTGCTGGTGTGGACTAGAATGGTGACTGTGTGAATGGAGAAAAGAGGACAGATATAGCATTGAACATGGAGGGTTGTGGTGTTCCTCCATTTTTGAAGACCATGCCATCAGAGAAATGATGACATGACTTGCACTTGACTTTGTTTAGAGTGAGAGAGGGCTGTGCAGGTCACCAGCCTCACTTCTCCTCCAGAGCCATCTGAGTCCAGTGACCAGATATTCATCAGGACGACTGGCGATGGCCCAGGATAAAGTAGGGGACCTTGGCCTTTTCAGGTATTCACTCAGAGGGAGGTAATGCACATTGAATGATTAGGAAGGGAGGGTATGGGGCCAGAGGAATGAAGGAAAAGTGTAGTAGGCAACTCCAAGTTTGTAAACTTGTGATTGGTGGTGGTGTTAGAAAAAGTTAGTAAGAGGGTTTATTTAATTTTTATTTTCCATTCTAAATTCTCTCCACCTCCTCTCCCGCTGGTTTGAGAAGGTAAATACTATGTCCCGGACACTTGAAATCATGCAAAACATTTCCACATTAGCCATGTGAAAAAAAGAAAAAAATGTACTCCATTCTACACTTGGAGTCCCTCTGTTCCCTCTCTGGAGGTGGATCGCATTTTTCATTGTCAGTCCTTTGTAAGTCCCTTGATTGTCATTGATCGTTGTATTGGTCAGAGTAGCTAAGTCTTTCGTATTGATCATTGTTATAACACTGTTTTTTACTGTGTGTGGTGTTCTGGTTCTGCCCAGTTCACTCTGTCGGTTCATAGAGGTGGTTCCAGGTTTTTCTAAAACTGTCACCTTCATAATTTTTTTTCTTTTTTTTTACCTCTTTTATTTATTGGATATGAATTTATTTATTTAACTTTTTACATTGATTTTCACAAAATTTTGGGTTCCAAATTTTCTCCCCATTTATACCCTCCCCCCACCCCAATACACCAAGCATTCTAATTTCCCCTATCTCCAATCTGCCCTCTCTTCTACCATCCCTCCCTTCTCTTGTCCCCATCTTCTCTTTTGTCCTGTAGGGCCAGATGACTTTCTATTCCCCATTAACTGTATTTCTTATTTCCTAGTAGCAAGAACAATACTCAACAGTTGTTCCTAAAACTTTGAGTTCCAAATTCTCCCCAACCCTCCCTCCCCACCCATTCCCTTTGGGAAGGCAGGCAATTCAATATAGGCCATATCTGAAGATGGCGGAGTAGAAAGACTCACGTACGCTAGCTCCGAATCCACAGCCCATAAATTTCCTGTAAGAAGAACTTCCCACAAATTCTGGATCACTGCAAGGCACACAGAAACACAGTGGAAGAGATTTCCATTCCAGAGAGCCCTGGAGAGCGGTCCTCAGGGGTCTGTTGCGCCCCGGAAAGCGGAGCCCACCCCAGCGCTGCCCTGGCCAGGCGGCCCCAGAGGAGCAGATCTGAGCAGGCTTCAGGGACAGAATCTCTGACAGCCGCGAAGGTCCCTCTGCCCACAGACGCTACAGGTCAGTGAGAGAGACGTCTGGGCTGACTGAGAGAGGAGCGGGGTGTCTCTGTGACTCTGGCCCCCTGTGGAGGGAGCAGCAGAGGCAGCAGCAGCGGCCCAGGACTCCCAGAGCAGCAGGCAGAAGTTCGGGTCTCTGCATAAACCCCCTGAGGGAGCTAAGCCTGGGAGACGGCCCTGCCCCCACCCGCTCCATCACTGAAGGTCTCTGCATAAATCCCCTGAGGGAACTGAGCCTGGGAGGTGGCCCTGCCCCCACCCAAGAACCAGAAATTAAGCTCACATTGAATAGCAGCCACGCCCACCACCGAAAAAACCCTGAGGCTGGGGAGCAGCAGCACTTGAATCTCAGACCCCAAGCACTAGCTGGGCAGATCTAGGCAGGGGTGGAGAGGAATCTCAGAAGTCAGGTAACTGGCTGGGAAAATGCCCAGAAAAAGGAAGAAAAATAAGACCATAGAGAGCTACTTTATTGGGGAAGAGATATTCCTTCCCCCCTTCATTTCCGATGACGAAGTACAATGCCTGCCATTGGAGAAAGACGTGGAGGTTGGGGGCCTCTCTATCCCAGACATCCGACGTGGATGTCCGGTGAGCTCAGGCCATGGAAGAGCTCAAAAAGGATTTTGAAAATCAAGTTAGACAGGTGGAGGAAAAACTGGGAAGAGAAATGAGAGAGATGCAAGAAAAGCATGGAAAACGGGTCAATACCTTGCTAAAGGAGACCCAAAAAAATGCTGAAGAAAATAACACCTTGAAAAATAGGCTAACTCAATTGGCAAAAGAGGTTCAAAAAGCCAATGAGGAGAAGAATGCTTTCAAAAGCAGAATTAGCCAAATGAAAAAAGAGGTTCAAAAGCTCACTGAAGAAAATAGTTCTCTCAAAATTAGAATGGAACAGATGGAGGCTAATGACTTCATGAGAAACCAAGAAATCATAAAACAAAACCAAAAGAATGAAAAAATGGAAGAGATTGTGAAATATCCCATTGGAAAAACAACTGACCTGGAAAATAGATCCAGGAGAGACAATTTAAAAATTATGGGACTACCTGAAAGCCATGATCAAAAAAAGAGCCTAGACATCATCTTTCATGAAATTATCAAGGAAAACTGCCCTGAGATTCTAGAACCAGAGGGCAAAATAAATATTGAAAGACTCCATTGATCACAGCCTAAAAGAGATCCAAAAAGAGAAACTCCTAGGAACATTTTGGCCAAATTCCAGAGTTCCCAGGTCAAGGAGAAAATCTTGCAAGCAGCTAGAAAGAAACAATTCCAGTATTGTGGAAATAAAATTAGGATAACATAAGATCTAGCAGCTTCTACATTAAGGGATATAAGGGTGTGGAATAGGATATTCCAGAAGTCAAAGGAACTAGGACTCAAACCAAGAATCACCTACCCAGAAAAACTGAGTATAATACTTCAGGGGAAAATATGGTCTTTCAACGAAACAGAGGACTTTCAAACATTCTTGATGAAAAGACCAGAGCTGAAAAGAAAATTTGACTTTCAAACACAAGAATGAGAAGAAGCATGAAAAAGTAAATAGCAAAGAGAAGTCATAAGGGACTTACCAAAGGTGAACTGTTTACATTCCTACATGGAAAGACAATATTTGTAACTCTTAAAACTTTTCAGTATCTGGGTAGTTGGTGGGACCACACATACACACACACGCACATACAGAGACAGAGAGCACAGAGTGAATTGAATAGGATGGGACCATATCTTAAAAGAAATTAAGGTAAATGGTGAGAGAGAAATGTAGTGGGAGGAGAGAGGGTGAAATGGAATGGGGTAAATTATATCTCATTCAAGAGGCAAGCAGGAGACTTTTTAGTGGAAAAAGAAGAGAGCTGAGAAAAAAACCATGAAGTTTACCCTCATCACGTTCGACTAAAGGAAGGAATAAAATGCACACTCATTTTGGTATGAAAACCTATCTTACAGTACAGAAAAATGGGGAAGAAGGAGATAAGCAGGGAGGGAGGGATGATGGAAGGGAGGGCAATTTGAGGTCAACACTCTTGGGGAGGGGCAGGATCAAAAGACAGAAACAGTGGGGGGCAGAATAGGATGGAGGGTAATACAGTTAGTCTTATACAACACAACTTATTGAAGTCATTTGCAAAACTACACAGATATGGCCTATATTGAATTGCCTGCCTTCCCAAAGGGAATGGGTGGGGAGGGAGGGATGGGGAGAATTTGGAACTCAAAGTTTTAGGAACAACTGTTGAGTATTTTTCTTGCTACTAGGAAATAAGAAATACAGTTAATGGGGAATAGAAAGTCATCTGGCCCTACAGGACAAAAGAGAAGATGGGGACAAGAGAAGGGAGGGAGGATTGAAGAGAGGGCAGATTGGTGATAGGGAAAATTAGAATGCTCCGTGTATTGGGGTGGGGGGAGGGTATAAATGGGGAGAAAATTTGGAACCCAAAATTTTGTGAAAACGAATGTAAAAAGTTAAATAAATAAATTTAAAAATATGTATACAGGCCATATTTGTGTAGTTTTGCAAATGACTTCGATAATAGTCACGTTGTATAAGACTAACTCTATTTCCCTCCATCCTATCCTGCCCCCCATTGTTTCTATTCTGTCTTTTGATCCTGTCCCTCCCCAAGAGTGTTGACTTCAAATTGCTCCCTCCTCCCACTGCCCTCCCTTCCATCATCCTGCCCACCCTGCATATCTCCTCCCCCACTTTCCTGTATTGTAAGATAGGTTTTCATACCAAAATGAGTGTGCATTTTATTCCTTCCTTTAGACGAATGTGATGAGGGTAAACTTCATGGTTTTTTTCTCAGCTCTCCTCTTTTTCCCTCCACTAAAAAGTCTCCTGCTTGCCTCTTGAATGAGATATAATTTACCCCATTCCATTTCACCCTCTCTCCTCCCACTACATTTCTCTCTCACCATTTACCTTAATTTCTTTTAAGATATGGTCCCATCCTATTCAATTCACTCTGTGCACTCTGTCTCTGTATGTGCGTGTGTGTGTATGTGTGTGTGCGGTCCCACCAACTACCCAGATACTGAAAAGTTTTAAGATTTACAAATATTGTCTTTCCATGTAGGAATGTAAACAGACTTCTCTTTGCTGTTTACTTTTTCATGCTTCTTTCATTCTTGTGTTTGAAAGTCAAATTTTCTTTTCAGCTCTGGTCTTTTCATCAAGAATGTTTGAAAGTCCTCTGTTTCGTTGAAAGACCATATTTTCCCCTGAAGTATTATACTCAGTTTTTCTGGGTAGGTGATTCTTGGTTTGAGTCCTAGTTCCTTTGACTTCTGGAATATCCTATTCCACACCCTTATATCCCTTAATGTAGAAGCTGCTAGTTGAGTTATCCTGATTGTATTTCCACAGTACTGGAATTGTTTCTTTCTAGCTGCTTGCAAGATTTTCTCCTTGACCTGGGAACTCTGGAATTTGGCCACAATGCTCATAGGAGTTTCTCTTTTTGCATCTCTTAGGCTGTGATCAATGGAGTCTTTCAATATTTATTTTGCCCTCTGGTTGTAGAATCTCAGGGCAGTTTTCCTTGATAATTTCATGAAAGATGATGTCTAGGCTCTTTTTTTGATCATGGCTTTCAGGTAGTCCCATAATTTTTAAATTGTCTCTCCTGGATCTATTTTCCAGGTCAGTTGTTTTTCCAATGAGATATTTCACATTCTCTTCCATTTTTTCATTCTTTTAGTTTTGTTTTGTGATTTCTTGGTTTCTTATAAAGTCATTAGCCTCCATCTGTTCCATTCTAATTTTGAGAGAACTATTTTCTTCAGTGAGCTTTTGAACCTCTTTTTTCATTTGGCTAATTCTGCTTGTGAAAGTATTCTTCTCCTCATTGGCTTTTTGAACCTCTTTTGCCCATTGAGTTAGCCTATTTTTCAAGGTGTTATTTTCTTCAGCATTTTTTTGGGTCTCCTTTAGCAAGGTATTGACCCGTTTTCCATGCTTTTCTTGCATCTCTCTCATTTCTCTTCCCAGTTTTTCCTCCACCTGTCTAACTTGATTTTCAAAATCCTTTCTGAGCTCTTCCATGGTCTGAGCCCACCGGACATCCACGTTGGATGTCTGGAATTCAGAGGCTCTGACTTCCATGTCTTTCCCTCATGGCAAGCATTGTTCCTCCCCATTGGAAATGAAAGGAGGAAACATCATCTGTTCCCCAAGAAAGTAGCTTTCTATGGTCTTATTTTTCTTCCCTTTTCTGGGCATTTTCCCAGGCAGTTACTTGACTTCTGAGATTCCTCTCCACCTCCACCTAGCTCTACCCAGCTAGTGCTTGGGGTCTGAGATTCAAATGCTGCTCCCCAGCCTCAGGGTTTTTCGGTGGTGGGCGTGGCTGCTATTCAATGTAGGCTTACATTCTGGTGCTCAGGTGGAGGCAGGGCCACCTCCCAGGCTTAGTTCCCTCAGCGGGTTTATGTGGAGATCTTCAGTAATGGCTCTGAGCTCCTGCCTGCTCTGGGAGTCCCAGGCCGCCGCTGCCTCTGCCACTGCCTCTGCTGCTGCCTCCTGAGGGGGCCCGAGTCACGGAGACACCCCGCTCCCCTCTCGGCCAGCCCAGAAGTCTCTCTCACTGACCTGTAGCGCCTCTTGGTGGAGGGACCCTCCCAGGCCGCCGCTGCCTCTGCCACTGCCTCTGCTGCTGCCTCCTGAGGGGGCCCGAGTCACGGAGACACCCCGCTCCCCTCTCGGCCAGCCCAGAAGTCTCTCTCACTGACCTGTAGCGCCTGTGGGTGGAGGGACCCTCACGGCTGCAGGAGGTTCTGTCCCTGAAGCCTGCTCGGATCTGCTTCTCTCGGGGCACGTGGCCAGGGCAGCACAGGGGTGGACTCCGCTGTCCGGAGTGTGACAGATCCCTGAGGACGGCTTTCCAGGGCTCTCTGGAATGGAAATCTCTTCCACTGTGTTTCTGCGTGGCTTGCATTGCTCCAGAATTTGTGGGGAGGTCTTTTTACAGAAAATTTATGGGATGTGGGTTCGGAGCTAGCATATGTGAGTCTTTCTACTCTGCCATCTTGGCTCCTCCCCCCCATAATTTCTTTTATCACGGGTGACATTCCACCACAACCATATAGCATGATTTATTCAGCCATCACTCAGTTGATGAGCCTTCCTTTGGTTTCCAGTCCTTTGCCACCACAAAAACAGCTGCTATCAATATTTTTGTACAGATAGATACTTTTCATTTGATCTTGAGGTATAGGCCTCATGGTATTGCTGGATCAAAGAGTATGCATAGTTTTTATAGCTCTTTGGGCATAGTTCCAAATTGTTTTTCAGAGTGGTTGGACCAGTTCACAACTGCACTAACAATGCATACGTTTCTCTATTTTTCCATACCCCTTCCAATATTTGTCATTTTCCTTTTCTGTCATGTTAGCCAACCTGGTGAGTATGAGGTAGTAGCTCAGGAGTTGTTTTAATTTGTATTTCTCTATTAGTGATTGAGAGCATTTTTTATAAGACTAGTGATAGCTTTGATTTCTTCCTCTGAAAACTGCTGTCCCTTGACTGTTTATCAAATGGGAAATGTCTTATTCTTATAAATTGGCTCATATCTATTTCATAAATGGGACCTTTATCAGGGAAACTTGTTGCAAAATTTATTTACCAAATGTCCTGCTTTTCTGTCAATTTTGGCTACGTTGGTATTTGTGCTAAAATTTTTTATTTATTTATTGGAGGAGTGAACGAGAGCAGTTGGGGTTAAGTGACTTGCCCAGGGTCACACAACTAGTGTCAAGTATCTGAGGCTGGAACTGAGTTCCTCCTGACTCCTGGGATAGTGTTCCATCTACTGTGTCACCTAACTGTCCCCAAAACCTTTCAATGTTATCAAAATTATCCATTTTATCTCCCATGAACTTCTCTTTTGTTTGGTCATGAATTCTTACACTATAGATCTGAAGGTTAATTTCTTTCCGTTGTCTAATTTATGCCATTACTCTTTATGTCTATATAATGTACCCATTTTGAGTTTATCTTGGTGCACAGTGTGAGATGTTGGTCTATGCCTAGTTTCTGCCAGACTACTTTTTACTTTTTCCAGCAGTTTGGGATCTCTGGGTTTAACAAGCATTAGGTTATTGTGCTCCTTTGCTTCTTTATATGGTGTCCCTGATATAGTCCATTGATTAATCTTTTTATTTCTTATCCAGTATCAAATGATTACCACTTTATAGTATAGTTTGAGGACTTTTTTTCCCCTCTCACTCTATAAAGTAATTATTTGGTAGTTTCATTAGTGTAGCACTGAATAAGTAAATTAATTTAAGTAGTATCATTTTTATTATTGGCTTGGCTTATCCATTAGCAGTTAATATTTCTCCAGTTATCTCTCTGTATTTGTGAAAAGAATGTTTTGTAGTTGTGTTCATATAGTTATTTTGTGTTTTGGGAGATAAACTCCCAAGTATTTTATACTGTCTGCAGTTGTTTTAAGTGGAATTTCTCCATTTCTTCTTGTTGGGTTTTATTGGTAATATGTAGAAATGCTGATAATTTGTGTGGGGCTCACTTTATGTTTGCAATTGTGCTAAAGTTAGTCATTTTTTTTTCTGTTTTTAAGTTGTTTCTCTAAGGGTATATCATCTGCAAAAAATAGATTTGTTTCTTCATTGCCTGTAACATTATTCCTGCAACTTCTTTTTCTTGTCTTATCGCTATAGCTAGCATTTCTAGTACAATATTAAATAATAATGGTTGTAGTGGACACTTTTGCTTCACCTTGTACTTATTGGAAAGGCTTCTAGTTTATCCCTATTATTGATAATGCTTACTTTTGGTTTTAGGTGGATACTACTTAACATTTTAGGAAAAGTTTCATTTATTTCTATGCTTTCAAGAATTTTCAGTAAGAATAGGTGTTTTATTTTGTCAAAAGCCTTTTTTGCATCTATTATATGATTATAACTTTTTGTTGTTGATGTAGTAGATTATTGCCTATAGTTTTACTAATGTTAAACCAGGCCTGCATTCCTAGTATAAAAGTCTAACCTGATCGTAGTGTATGATCTTGGTGATATTTTGCTCTAATCTCCATGCTAGTATTTTAATTTTTTGCATCAGTATTTATTAAGGAAAAATGTTTTTTAGTTTTCTTTCTCTGTTTTTATTCTCCCTGGTTTAGGTATCAAAACCATATATATTTGTGTTACAGAAAGAATTTGGCAGGATTCTTTTACTGTTTTTAAAACCATTTGCATAGTGTTGGAATTAATTTTTCTTTAAATGTTTGGTAGAATTTGGTTTTAAATCCATATGGTCCTGGATTTTGTTTTGTTTTGTTTTGTGTTTAGGGTTTTGTTTATTGCTGTTCTATTTCTTTTTCCAAAGATAGGGCTATTTAAGTATTCTATTTCCTCTTCTATAGATCTGGTCAATTTATATTATTGCAAATATTCATCTATTCATTTAGGTTGTTGGTTCTATTGGCATAAAAGCTGGGCAAAATAGCTCCCAATAATTGCTTTAATTTCATCTTCATTGTGGGGGGGATTTAGGATCTGCCCACCCAGAAGCGCCAAAAACTGTTGCAGTTTAGACTCTGCCCACTCAACGATGCCAAAAACTGTTGCGGTTTCACGATGTATTCATGATGAACCATCCCAAAAAATTCAATCAGACCACCTCTAATCCAAGTATAGTCATTTATTGAGATTTGATGCCTCTCATGAAGTGGGCTTAATTCTAAGAGGAACCAGCAACTTCAGAGAAAGCAAGACAGATTTTTATAGGGTAAAGATTCAGTTACATAACAGAAATTAAGAATATTAAAAAGGCAGGATGAGTTTGTGAAGAGATTTGGTAATAGGGGAGGAGTCCCAGCCACAGTGGAACTGCATATGTGATTACCCACAATTAGCCACAGAAAAACCCATCTGGGGGAGTATGTATGTATGATAATGATATTATAATAAGCCTCACTGCATCATAAGTTTGCTCTAGGTCAGTTTTTACTATTACCGCACAGGTGACTACTTAGGGAAAGTCCTTTCTATTGTTTTAGGGTCTACATCCTGTTTTGGCATCCTGGTGGTGCTGCTTTCTGATTGACTGAGTATTGTGGTCCCATCTGAGACTAGAGGGACGGTAGTGTGGGCACAGCTGCTGTTTTTGTGGGAAATGAGGAATGGGTCTGGAGGTAGGGATAGAGGCATGGACAGGCCTGCTGTTCTGTGAGTAATAAGAGTTCATGGATAAACCTGTTTTAGTGAGCAATGAGGCATATGTATGAAGAAGTTAGGATAGTGTGTGTGTGTGTCTGTGTGGGGGGGGCCAGATAGGTGCAGTGGGCCTGCTGTTCAGTGGGGCCTACAATTTAGAATATTGGGGGTGGGGGCAGCTTTATTAGGATTCCATCAATTGGTTAAGAATTCACCCTTTCCTTTTTTAATATTGGTGATGTGGCTTTATTTTTTTAATCCACTTGACCAGTGGTTTATACATTTCATTGGGTTTTCTCCCTTAAAACTAGCTCCTAGCTTTATTTATTAGTTTATTATTTTTTTTTACTTTAGATTTTATTAATCTCGACCATCCAGATGCTTTCATTCTGTTAAGGAGCAACCTAAGGATGATTCTGATTCTGGTTTACTTGGAGCAGAGTGTAGATTCAAAAGAACTGGGGAAGTAAGAGACAAATAACTTTTAGAGGAAAGATGATTAATTTACTTGGGACATGCTGAGCTTTAGACATTAGCAGCACATGCAGGTGAAATTTTTGTTTTTTAATCAGGTAATCAGAAATGTTAAGAGTACAGAATGAGGTTGGTCTGAGGATATACATGGGGCTTACCTGCACAGGGTTGAAAATTGAAGCCATGGGAGTAGATGAGATCACCAAAGATAAATTAGGAGTAGGTCAAGGATAATCAAAACCTCGGATAGCTACTCTTATATAAAGGAAACTGACAAGTGGTCAAATATGAAGAAAAACTGGAAGAACGGAGTTGTCAGTGAAAGAGAGAACATCAAGAAAGAACTAGCCAACAGTATCAAGTACTATGGGGAAAATGAGTAGACTAGAGAGAAATCATTGGTGACCTGAGGACAGAGCAATTTCATTAGGGCAGACTTTTTGGTGTCAGGACCCCTTTATACCCTTAAGAATTATTAAGGACCTCCTCCAAAGAGATTTCATTAATGTGAGTAATACATATTGATATTTACTGTGTTAGAAATTGAAACAAAGTTTTAAAATATTTAATAATTCATCTTAAAATATTTTCCAAAACCAGAAAAATTAGCAATAAGTGACATTGTTTTACACATTTTTGCAAATCTCTTTAGTTTGGCTTAATAGAAGGTAACTGGATTCTCACATCCACTTCTGCATTCATTCTACTGAGATACCATTCTGACTGAAGCATATGGAGAAAGCCAGCCTCACACAGAAAAATAGTTGAAAGAAGCATTTTAATAGAAAAAATAATCTTTTAGGATTACAAAAATAGTTTTTTCTTCAGACCACTTTCTGAGAACCTTGCATTACAGTGATGGGGAGAGCAGCCAGCAGGCAGGAGGGTTGAAGAATCAGGAAGTGGGCACCATGAATGTGGACTAGAAGTTTAGCACTGAATTGGAGTAGAGGAGAGGCTTGAGGGTGCAGATAGGTCAAGGCAAGGTGCCTTTTTTTTTTTTAAAGTAGATTTTTGTTGTTGGTCAGTCATTTCAGTTGTACCCCATTTGGGGTTTTCTTGGCAGAGATACTGGGGCGGTTTGTCATTTCCTTCCCTCATTTTTATAGATGAGGAAACTGGGGTAAACAGGATTAAGTGACTTGCCTAGGGTCACATATGTCTAGTGAGTGTCGAGTTTGGATTTGAACTCAGGTCTTTCTGACTTGAGGTCTAGTGTTCTATCTACTGTACCATCTAGATGCCTTTTTAATAGAGGAGATTTGATCATATCAGAGCAAGGAACCAGAGCAAGAGAGGAGACTGGAGAATGGATGATTAATGGGACCAGGTGATAGAAGATGGGCTGGAATCGAATCAGGAGTACGAATGAAGCAGTAAACTTGGACAGAGATGGCCCACTTCTTCCTTTAAGACAGAAGGGAAAGCATGAGAGGGTGAACAGTCTTAAGGTGTGAGGGAAGGAAAATGAGGAAATATAGGATGGCCTCAGTCTTAGTAAATGAGAGAACCAGGAACAAGTGGCAGGAGGAGAGAATTTAAAATCATTTTGTAGGGAATGAACAAAAGGCTTGGTGCAAGGCACTTAGGGCGTAGTTAAGGTTAAATGACAAATTTGTAGCTGAACCAGTAAACCTGGTTTTGTGATTTCCTGTAGCAACTAAACCAGTTCTTTGGGAATAAGAGCAGACTAAGTGCATGGCATTTCTGAGGATCTCTCGAGGATTGGTGAGTCAGGAACAGGGGCAAGTTATGGGGGAGAGAGAGTCAAGAGTTCAAGAAGGGATCCTCCTCAAAGATTATGGGTAGCTAGGTGGCACAGGAGAGGCCTGGAGTCAGTATGACCTTACCATCCTCACATGGTAACTGTGTGGCAGTCACTTAACCTTGTTTGCCTCAGTTTCCTCATCTATAAAATGAGCTAGAGAAGGAAATGGCAAACCACTCCAATATCTGCCAAGAAAACCCCAAATGTGGTCATGAAGAGTCAGACAGATGAAGCGAATGAACAACACAAAACACCCCAAAGATCAAAGGTATGGGGAGAGTATAAAGAGAATCGTGCATCCAGGAAGAGCTTTACAATATGCCCACATGAGGGGAGCAAAACATGTCAATCAAACTGGTGAATACACCATTTTCACATTTCACCTGAGCTATTTTGTTGGAGAGGTGTGCTGTTAAATGTCTGAGGGGTGAGGATGTGAGTCTGACATACATTAAAATTTTAATCTTCATTGTTAACATTTTCTCCATCACTTTATTAAGTCTAGAAAATCAGCAAAACAATATATCATGCCCTGATTTATAGTACTTGCTGATTTTCAAGGTTCAAATACACCAAAAATTTTGACAATCAGCTCCTGAGCTGGTTTGTAGTTGCTTCCAACACATCTGAGTTATTGGGCCCATGATTTCATTATTATGGAGAGGGGACTTCCAACTGAGGAAACTCCCACTACCAATGTGACACTTTCTCTACAACTTGACAGTCTTAGCTTAGAACCAGGGTGGGGAACCTGCAGCCAAGAGGCCACATGTGGCCCTCTATGTCCTCAAAGGTGGCCGTTTGTATCCAAACTTCACAGAACAAATTCCCTTAATAAGAGGATTTGTTCTGTAAAACTTGGACTCAGTCAAAAGACTGTACTTGAGGACCTAGAAGGCCACATGTGACTACTAGGCTGCCCCACCCCCCCATCTTACAGAATTGTCTTGAGTCTGTACTCTAGACCAATGATGGCAAATTTATATATAAACAGATGCCACTAAAACCATACGTAACGATCCCTGTGGATCCACATAGTGACTTAGAAAATCACATATTAACACTGTGTTTTATTGTATCTTTAATTTGATAAATACATTTTGATCTGGTTTGGACCCTCTGGAATGTTAAGAGCCTCCTGTGGCCTGAGGGTTTAACACTTGCCCAGAGTCTCAGAAGCAGGACTTGAACACAGGTCTTCCTGGCTTCAAGGCTGGCTCAGTTTTTATTGCTGCTGCTTTCCACATAAACAAGTCTTAAATAATAAAACATTTACTGACTATCTTTTGGTGGTTAAGTATTATGGTGGATGCTAAGATAAGTACTATATTCCCTGTCCTCAAAGGACTTAAAATTTAATAAAGTAAACAAGACATAAATAATACAGTTTGACATATATTTATTGAGAATCTTGCAGTTAGGCACTGGAGAGATACAAAGTTTAGATAAGATAATCCTTGTCTTGAAGGGTCTTACCATTGAATATTATAAGGTCATAGATTGACGCTGGAAGGAATTTAAGAGATTATCCAACCCAAGACACTCCAAAAAATGTTAGTCTGACCTTGACCAACATCAACAAATATGAACATCTCCCATATGCAAACTATAGAAAGAATATTGTATATAAAATTGCAGATCTCATGTACAGCTTGATGTGTTTTTTTAAATAAATGCTAAATTCAGCAGTTTAGTTCCAAAAGTTCTAATGTCTACACACCCTCTAAATCTTTTGTTCTAGGGCAGTTAGGTAGTGCAGTTGATGAAGCATTGAATTTGGATTCAAGAAGACCTGCATTCAAATCCTGCCTTAAAATCCTGCCTTAGATGCTCTGTGTGTCTGTGACCTTGGAGAAGTCAACTTTATTTTTTTCGGTCTACATTTTCCTCATCTATAAAATGGGGATAGTAACAGCATCTACCTCCCACAGTTGTATAGAATAAATACGATATTTTTAAAGTGCTTTATAAGTCACAAGGTGATAGCACAACTCTGGGAGGTAAATGCTGAGGTATCATAGTCTGAAAATGGATATGCTAATTATCTTGATTTGCTTGAGGCCCTTAATTATTCAGGTAACCGAAGAACTGTATGAGGAATGACTATTAGCTAACATACAGAGTGACTTTATCAGATGCTACCCTACCTTTCCAGGATTATTTCTGTTTCTTTCTGTCCTGTAGACAAATTGAAATACTCTGTCTACCGAACATGCCCTTCACTCTCCCATCTTTTTTTCTGTCTTGGCTCATAATATTTTCTGTGTTTTGGGTGCTATTCCCTCCCCTCTCTGGCTGGGTCCCTCCCACAGCCACCATCCCAAATTGTACCCTTATTACCTTACCTGGATTCTTGTAATAGACTCCTCATTGGTGTCCCTGAATCTAGTCTCTTTCCTTAGACCTCACATATCACTGGAATAACTCAAAACTGATTGTGCAGTATCACATACTTTAGCTGTGCTTGTGTCTGAGTCCTAATGCACACTCCCCATAACCATTACCTTTGGCTGCTGTCACAACCAACTGACTCTTTTGAGAACAAGCCTTAAGCCCAATTCACTCTAGAGCTCATAGATTGTACACCAGGTTCCCTCCCACCCAGCACAGAGTAAATGTAATTACTAAGTAGTAACTGTTTCTCCTTTATCCAGGAACCCTGAAGGTCTCCCCTTCCCAGTTTGACTTTTTGGTTGTTTTTTTTTTAAAGGGGCCATCCATTGAGTAACTCCTTAAAGAGGCCTATTCATTGAATGGGTGTATCTCACTCGAAGTGAGAATCTGATAAGACCTTAGCCTAAACTGACCAGGGTCTCCCACTGCATCCTGGGCCATCTCCAGTTATCCTGATGAATATCAGGCCACTGGGTCCAGCTGGCCCTGGAGAAGAAAGTGAGGTTGGTGACCTTGCACAGCCCACCCTCACTGAAATCAAAGTCAACTTCAAGTCATGTCATCATCTTGATGTCATGGTCCTCTGAGGACGAAGGACAAGCACAGACCTGGGAGGGAGACAGGGCATGGGCATCCCCTGCCATCTTGGAAATGGTAGTGATGAGATTCAAATAGAGTGGTCAATGAGAAGCCCATTATCTCAAATACCACTTAAAGCCACTTTAGGAGACCAGAAACTCAAGCAGGCTGGTCAACAAAATACTGAAACTACTGAAACTCCACCCCAGGACAAATGAGCTGAACAAAGCAATAATGATGTGCCTAGGTGTGACCAAAACTCTGAACTACCCCTGAACCCTTGCCTGTGTGTCCCTGATTACCTCACCTTCCAGTACATCTTTCTGGCCCTGATTATCTCATCTCCCTGAACATGACAGGTTTTCTTCATAAGAATCCATAGCCCAGGGGTGGGGAACCTGCCCTAGCCTCTCCTGGCTGGGCGAAATCACTATTAAGCTGTGTCTCCCTTAAATGGGGGGCTTCTTCTTAAGAAATTGTCTTCCTTGGGGGAGGGGATGGATCTTGTCCCCTGGAGGTTAGGTTTTTTTTTAATTGGTTATTTTTACACACATTTTTGAGTTTTGAATTTTCTCTGCTTCCCATCCCTCCTCCCTCCCCAGGACAAAATGAAATCTGATAGAGGCTCTACACATATATTCATATTAAACATTTTCACATTAGTCATGTTATAAGGAAGAATTAGAATCAAGGAGTTTTTGTTCTAGTTTTAGTAATTAATAGGATAACAGCTAGATCCCTCAATCAGTTGTACCAGTGCCCAATTATTCTAACATCATTTTGAAACATTTAAGGACCTTATTCCATACAGACATATCTAGTAACAGGCAGATGACTGGGCCAAATACCCATTTACTAAGTTGTTTAAAATAAAAAAAGGAATATAATCTTAGGCCAAGTAGCGCAGATCTTAAACACATGCTTTATCCCAACCTTAGTCTATGGGATATTCAGCATTGAATTTGTACTTTTGTTTCACAAACTTCTTTTCCCTTTGTCTCATTATTTCCTTATCATTCAGAAAGAATGTTCTATTCCAGATGTTTACTCTTTCACCTGGCTATGTAGGAGTATTAATTTACCCAACTGGGATATAGAATAAGTACACATTCAGACTGACCATTTGTCTCAATTATGGGAATTTGCCATAAAAAGGAAAAGCAAGGACATGACTAGATAAAGCATCACAGTTTTGCAAACACATAGTATCAATTCTACCTCACAGCCACACTTGAGAATAGTCAGGTGGGAAAATATTCCTTTTCAAAGGAACACCATGGGGAAACTGAGTCAGAAGGCTCCCAGGCCAAAGCCAGGATTGTCCTTTAGGCTCTTTTTTTCTTCCTGAGGCAAACTTCTACCAGTAACAGTCACATTCTTTCTGAGTAGCTAATAGCCTAAAAGCCAATCACTAGAGATTATTTGCAAACTCTCAGTTAATCAATTCTTTGTTTAGGAACTCCATATACAAAAGATTACCAATTTGATACACTTCGATTTTATTGGATACACTTTACATAGAGACAGGTGGTTGTCCTTCCTTCTCGAAGAGGACCAAAATAACATCACCATTGTGTGGAGTACAAGACCCTTACCTCAAATTTTAAATAAATTAATAAATTATTTAAATAAATAGAGGTAAGAACAGAAAGTGTTTTATTCAATTCTCGCAAGAAAGGGGCCTCCCTCCACCAGGATGGGGTTAATGGAAGGAGGCAGCTTACAGAGGACCAAGCACTATCATATACCCTAACATAGAATGCTGCCCCCCACTATCCTACCTTTGCATTGGCTGGCTGGTGGTGGGCTTACAGTCTGAGCACGAAAAGCTAGACAAGACCCAGGAAATCAGGTAACCAGGATCCACCCATCCAAACACACTTCCTTATATAATACCTAACTAACCGCTGGTGTGGCTATTCTACAACTAAAGTAAAAAGGAGCTGGGGGGAGGAGGAGAGAAGAGGGAGCTTAGCTGATGTGGCTGTACTAACAAACGAAGAGAGACTTGATTAACTTGCAAGTTTCAGCTATAGTCCATAGCACTACCACAGAGACAAGGGAGGGGAGGGACCCTAACTGCCCACAGGCCCTGGATTCCTGAAAATTTGCAACAGCTTGTTGCTAACTTGGAGGGAAAGTTGAGCCAACCCTTGGCTGACCACAGTGGGGCAGAAAAGGAGTGGGCAGCTTTCAGAGATTTGGTGTACAGCACTGCATGTGTTCATCTGGGTCAGAACACTCACAGACACCAAGATTGGTTTGATGAAAATGATGGGGAAATTCAGAAGTTGCTAAATGAAAAACGAGAACTTCACTGGATTTACCAGCAGGATAGTTTATCCATCTCTTAAAAAGGGAGCATTCAATTCTATCAAAAGTAAAGTACAAGCAAAGCTTAGAGAGATGCAGGATTCCTGGCTCAGTGAGAAAGCAGATGAAATTCAGTTTTATGCTGATAGTAACAATACAAAGCGCTTTTATGATTCCCTGAAAGCTATTTTTGGACCGAAAACCTATGTTGCATCACAGCTACTTTAGTGCTGATGGAGCCACATTGATGAGTGATAACGACATGATCCTAGAGAGATGAGTTGAACACTTCCATAGTGTTCTCAACAGAAGTAGAGACTGTAACTTTAACAAAGCAAGTTTACCCAAGTCTGAAGTGAGCTGCTTTCTAGCCTCCTGCTGTTTGGCTCATGCTTCCAGGCTTTTCCAGCCTTAGGGGCCCAGAGTGGGGCCAGTGGAGCCTTTGCTGTCGCTGATGTCCCTCCTCCTCCTCCTGCCCTTTTGTTTGAGGAAAATCTGATCTGGGATAAATAGGAAAACCCCATCACTGTTTGCACTTCACTTGAACTCCCCAAATATCAGGGTTTCACCCCAAAATTAAGAAAATTCACAGTAGGCTTGAATAAAACTTCAGTATCAAGTTATTACAACAAATTAGTGTACAAAGGGAAAAATCATACAAATGGGGAAAAAAATCATCCAAAATATTTTACAAAACACTTCTTTGTAAAAATATTTTTCCTTAATAACAGTTTAAAATTTATCGCAAACCCTCTTGAACCTAATTGATAAAAATTAGGTGAGTCTTTGCATAATTAGCAAGTTTCCTTTCACAAACATACTTTTATAAATGCCTAATTTATAGCAAAAGCAATTTTAACTAAAATTTTCTTTTAAATAAAGAAAAAACCTGGAAGTTAATTATTTCTTAAATTATAGTACTTCGGACTGGAATGACTTAATAGCTTCTTAATCCATCCATCATTTTTTTTGACAGTGCAATTCTTAACATTTAGATAAGAAAAAATGCTTTTTCAGTAACATAGCTTATTATATATTTAAAACTTGAAGCAACCTATTATCAGTTTAGGTGAATGCATTTCCAAATTACCTTGCACAAAGAATTATTCATCTTATCACCAACATGTGGAAATTATTACCCTAAACCACTGTATATATTTTCATAATGGCCAAGATTTCGAAATGGAAAATCTGCTCTTAATATTATTATTATTTATTTATAACAAAACAGAGCAGTTTCAAATTATCAAATTTCTATCATGTCCCTTTTAAAAAAAACCTATTTGTAAGCAACAAATCCAGATTTTAAAATTGCTTCAACACCATTTCTACCGTAAAGAGAACTTTAGAAATACAATTTAGAAACATAGTAATAACAGACAATAACTTCAGATAACATCAATTGCATCTGCAGAAATTATTAATTTAAAACCCATTTCAAAGTTGTCAGGTATGGAACAACCTTTGTGTCTAACATAATGCCAGTCCTTGTGTTAAGAACTTTACAATCATAAATGCCAAATAACAATAGGTAAGTGTAATACCTCTGACCTTTTGAAAGGAAATATTATCCACAAATTTATATGTTCCCCTCAAAAGACACAGGGCTGTATATTCCCAACTTTGAACAACCTTTCCTCCATTTCCTCAAAAAAGCTGAAGTCCTATTTCCTTTTGAGACCCCAGTTAAAAAAAAACACCTTAGTTATTTCCACTCCTAACTCTTATTCTTACAAAAAAGGTTTGAATCAGATTAGCTAAGGACAAAAAGACCTAAGTAATTTGAATCAAAGTTGATAAGGTGTGATTTCCAAGCAGAAACCCTGGGAGCTTAATTAATAAATAGTAATAATTACAAATCACACTAATCAATAATGTTGAATTCAATAAAACTCTCCCATAGATCTATCCTGGAAGAAGATAGTAATCCCTTCTAACTTTCTATCTTTAAATCAGGCTCCAAATTTTCCTTTTTATCTCCGACCTTGCACTCTTTTAATATTCCCAAATCTGAAGTAAGATAGGGGAAGGAAGTGTCTAAGAACCCATGGGCCTATGGGTACATAGATTAACTGTTGTTCCACTCCACCCATCTACATCATTCCTTCTTCTTTCAAATTTTCTATCTCCCTTTCCTTATCTTTACTCAAACTACCTCAGACATTTCAAATAAATGAAGAAAAATTTTAGTTTTACTTCCCATACTACTGTCAGCTCTTTAGAAACTAGAGAGAGAGTTAAATGCCCAGCATTGTTATTTATATACCAAAAGAGCCACATTTCTCCTCCTCCTCACACCTTCTGTAAAAAGCTCTTTTTTTACAAAGTGAAATACTCTTGGTACTTAAAAGAAAACATTATCCATAACTTCCCATATTTCCTTGAAGAAACATGCAGTGACAATTCCCAGTTCTGAATAACCTTTTTCCCCTACTTCCTTAAAGAGCTGAAATCCTGTCTCCTTTTTGAGGCTTATCAGATACAGAGCTTTCCTATTCCAACCTCTTGGGAATTTCAGACTGTGTATACTAGGAAATACATATAAAGTTTTACAAAGAGTTTGAAATCACAACTTTTCTTCCCAGGTCAGCTTAAAATATGGTGGGCCAATATTCTAAGACTAGGTTGTACTACTACTTTTGATCCAGGCAGAGACCTAAGGAATTTAATTTAATTCTGATAGGGTGTTGGCAGTTTCCCCAGGCAGAACTCTCTATAGGTTCCAAAGATAATGATTAAATAATTGACTGCCTAAATAATATAGTATTCTAAACTGAAAATCATACTCACCCTCCTTTTTTTGTCTTGCTTATCTTCTCCTTTTAGAATCTGGAGAGACTTAATGGTTAATAATTTATCAATCAAGAGAATTGTATTTCTAAAACCCTTCACTAACAGCTTTTGTAATGTTAATATGCATTTAAAACAAATCACTGAAATTCTAAAGTGAATTACAGTTAAGACTATGATAGAAAAGTCCTGAGTGAAGTATCTTAAAAGACAGAAAACCCTTATTTTTTACAATTTTAAACACATTGTCTGATATCAGATACATTGATTTAATTTGAACTAAAGTAAAAACTTTAGCTTTGAGACCAAAAACCTGAATTCAAAACTCTCAGCTTTTCACTTTAGGCTTCCTGCTTGAGATTTTTTTTTTGCTTGGTAATCCTTCATTAACTTCTAGCAGAGTTTCTCCCTGCTTTCAATAAATCCTAACCTATCTTAAGCATTAAATTTAAGAGTGTCACATTTCCAAATACAATCAGAATGAATTCAGTTGCTTTTTGGTTGTGCCCTATTACAGAAAAACCTCGCTTTTTAGGTGAGGCAGGAAATGGCCAAATGCTGGTGAGCCTGTCCTTCCCTGATCTGAGGGAAAAAAGATTCCCCACCCCCATTCTTCTTTTTTATCTTTCTTTTCACATTCAAAACTTGGTCAGAGTTAGATTGTAGAAAGAAATTTTACCAAACTTTTAAAAAGTTTCCAAACCTTTCTACTGTCAAACCTTCTATTATGCCTTCCTTAAACTTTCTACCCATGCTCCTCTCTTCTCTACATGCTTAAACTTTCTTGCCTTTCCCTCTGATTAAAGCCCCCTTTAAAACTGCACATACTTTATTTCTTTCTGTTTCTGACCTCACACTTCTCCTGCACACTTCTACTTGCTATTACCAATCATTTAAGTGTTTTTCTCTCATTCATCTGCTTCTCAGAAACTAACGCAGGGAGGGTAGAAGAAGAGAAAGCGGCATTGCCCTTGCTACTCTTGCTGGCTGGCAGCATTTACAACCTTATGAGATGTCAGATTGCACATAAACACTCATTCACACAGGGACACAAGCACAGAACATATGCAGATAAAGCAATACAGATCTCTTTTTAGGAAACAAACCAATTTATATTAAGATTGGACCAGTCAAAATTCAAACTATTCATATGCCAATTTACTGTGACTGACTCCAAGCCAGTTTCAAAAGGATCCTTCCCAGAATCTAGATTCACTTAATTTTTTTCCCTTCTCCTCTTTCTTCCCTCCTCTCTTTATCCCCTTCCTCTCAGGAGCAGATGGGGAAGGAATAAGGAGAGGGTTTTACTCCAGTATTCATCCTCATGGGCTTTTTCAGAAGAACACTGAGATTTCATCCTCCTGGTACCATTTTTTTCTCATTTCTATCCTAGGCAAACCTTTCTTCTCCACCTAGGATCTTGAGATGTGACAAAGCAGTACTCAGATCCCGAGTTTTCCTGTTGTTGCTCAGGTCACCTGACTTACAGTGTCTCTGATTGTTTGGTTTCACTTTTTCTCTTGCTTTCCTCTGCACACCTTTCTTGTTTAAACAAGTTCTGGGTTTTTAGCCTGGAAAGCAGGACCTACTCATAAGAGCAGGGAGAGCTCTTCCCTCTATCCAGTTTTACTCATCACCCTCTGGTAGTCCTTAGAATCCCAGATGAGCCCCCAAATTGTGAGAAACAAGGTTGTGAGGATCACAGGACTTTCCAGGCAGAGTCAGGGAGTTAACCTGGGCTAGCTTCCACTGTCTACTGCTTCCCTGGTGGCATGCCCTTTGGAAAATCCACATAACATGTCCCTAAACACAGGTATGGGGAATCACAGGACTTCCCAGGCAATGTCAGGGAGTTAGCCCAGGATGAACTGCTGCTGCCCATTGCTTCCCTTCCAAGAGTGCCCTCTGGAAGACCCATGTGATAGATCCATTTTCACTGAAAGAATTCAGACAGAGTGGGCAGAGGAAGACGTTTATTTTTTACATTTCTCTGGAGGAAGCGTGTGTGGTGCTTGCTAGGAACACGCACAGTGATACAGAAGCAGGAGTGAGGTTACACAGTTTTGTCCTTCCTGGTAGAGTTAGGTTAGTCAAATTCCTCATTTTATGTTCTTGGTTCCTTCCTTACACAGATTATGTAGGTGTGGTAGTGAGGTTGAGTTTTTATCATGCTATCACCTTTCTAGTTTCCCCTGGAGACCAAGATATGCTTGACCATCATCCTTGCAGAACAAGTTATGCACGCTTATCAAGCTCCCATCAGCCTCGGAGTTTTACTATTTTTCAAGAACATTTGTGGAAGCAAAACAAGAGCAAAAACAATATCCCTTCTTACAGTTAAATCAGTTCACAACTCCACCAACAATGCATTAGCATTCCAATTTTCCCCCATCTCCCACATTTGTAATTTTCCTGTTTTGTCATGTTAGCTAATCTGATAGGTGTGATATGGTCCCTGAGAGTTCTTTTGATTTGCATTTCTCTAATCAATATTGATTTAGAGCATATTTTTCATATGCCTATAGATAGCTTTAATTTTAATCCTTTGAGGAGGGCCATCTTTCTTAAGGATCTGCTGTCTCTATTAAGGAGTGGCTGTTTTCCTTAAAGAGCTGCTCGCCCTACCCCCATAAACTGAAACCTCCCTTAAGGAGGAGCTTGCTTGGTGTATGTTACCCAGAATAAATAACTTTACTTGATTTGGAGACAGCCTGAGTGAGTTCTTTTGAGAAAACCACACACACGTACACCATATACCTCAATTGTTGCCTGGATTAGGAAAGCAAGGAAGTAGAGCAGGAGTTGCAATAAGATGGGTGAAGGAAGGAAGAGGCTTGACCTAAAGAGGTAACTGTCGATAACTTGCCATGTGACTTTGTGCAACCTATCAGGAGCTAGTTTCCTCATCTGTAAAACAAAGCCCAATGAAATAAAAGAGGAAAGAACATATACATTCACAGATTTTCATAGGAGTTACTGAAACTAAGAAAAAACTCATCAGTTGCTGCCAGCATAAAAAAAAAATCAGAATATATTAAAGCAATGAAATATTATTACACCACAAGAATGACAAAAAAGATGGGTTTCAAGAAACCAGGGAAGACTTGTATGAACCATTGCAAACTGAAGTGATCAAAACCAGACAACAATACTCTTAAGAAGAACTTTCAAAGACTTAAGACCAGCAAAGAGTTCAGAGGACTTAGGATGAAGCAATCATGCTTCCTACCACTTGACAGAGTGATGAGACATACCTTTTCAGACACAACCAATATGTGAATTTGTTTTGTGTGATTATGCTCATTTGTTTCAAGGAAGAATTTAAAAATTTGGTGAGGGAAGGCAATTGGGGAGGTTGAGTGGGGGATAGAGAAATTGACACAAAAAAAGGTTAATGAAGCATTTTTAAAATGTACAGAAGACAATAATAATACCTATTGTTAAATTAAAAACTTCTATGAACTATGAACTTGTACCTGGAAACCCTAGGTACAAGAAAGGATCCTGGAATAAGTCAGAGTCCAATCGCAGTTACAAAGATTAAAAATGTATTTATTGCCTGAGTTGGAACTTGCAAGCTGGAGCAGAAAGGCAGGGTCCATATCTGTTCAAAGCACAGTTGGAAAGAGTATTTTTCAAAGGAAAGCAGAAAAATGGAGGAGAAAAGTGGGAATTTGGACAGAGCCTATAAAAGAATGAGGCAGGAAGCCCCATTCCTACAGGGAAAGGGAGACCCAGGAAACAGGGGAAATGAGGAATGCCAAGTGTCAGAGCTGTGGCCCTTTGATACACAATTCAGAAGGTATTCTTGATGATAAGCAGTCTACAGTTCAAGGCTTGAGCACAGATGATAAGACAAGGGCATGTCCCCAAAAACCATAAAACAGGATTTGTCTGAGAGCCCCATAACCAATAGTTAGGGAAATCTTTGAAGATAAGGATGTTTCCTGAAGGCCTGTAAACCACCAAATGGCCTAGGGTCTTCTTCAAAGCACATCCAGCTCAGTTTGGGCCATATTTGTAGGCTTAGTGGAAAAAATGGAAAATAATTACTAAGCACCATGCTAGGCACCAAGAATACAAAGATAAACAAAAAAGTTTCCTGTTTTCCAAGAGTTCACATTGCATTAGAAGCAGCATTTACAATAAGGTTGGTGGCAAAGAAGATAGTGAAGTCTAGTGAGCTCTGGGGGAGAAGTGGCAAGAAAAATGATTCAGAGATTGTGTCCTTAAGGGTTGGAGTGGAGCAGACCTGTGTTACCTCAGGGAAGGATAGGAATGGAGGAGGAGTCAGCATCCAGGTAAGAATGGACATCCAGCACCTTGTGACAGCAGAGCGATGGGGACTATGTGGAGGTGGGAGGAAGGAAGAAGGGTTTACTGAGGCCTTTTTCTGCTGGGTCCTTAGGTTAGCCATTGGGGTAATTGGGGGAAGAAGAGGTCCCAGGAGAAGTTGAGGAGAGGTGATTAAAGATGCTTGAGAAAGAGGGGATGACTGATTTAGCAAGACTATAGAGTAAGCATGATCCCAGGGTATAGGTAAAGAAATTAGCCTTGACAAAGAAGAATAATATTCTTTGATTAGAAGGAGGAAAGAATGAGTACTGACATTGAGAAGTTATGACAAATTAAGGAATGAAGCTAAGGGATGTCACAACAGAGAACCTGAGTCTTCTTAGTGAAATAGGAAGCTCTGCTTAAGGAGAGAAATTGGGAGAGTGGAGAGGAGAATCAACTCTGGGAAGAATGAAATCTTATGAATTATGGAAGAATGAAATCAATAGGAAAAGAGTAAAAAGATCGCAAAACTGTATCCAGGGCCCAACGGAGAGTAAGATGTTAGACAATTAGATATGCAGATCGAAAGCTTGGAGGAGAGGGCTGACCTCGACACAGGGATCTGGAAGGAACTGCAGAGAAAAACCAAGAAAGAGAGTAGATCAAATTTCTAAGAGAAATAGGAAGTTAGTAGGGGACCAAGCCTTGGAATATGCCTTTTAGGAAGAGGAGAACCTGATGAAGAAGAATGTGCTTTACAAATGTTCTCATAACAACCCGGGGAGGTTATTTTCATTTTATAGATAAAGAAAACTAGCAAGAAGTTACATGACTTGCCCAGGGTCACCTAGGTAAGAAATACCTGAGACCAGATTTGAACTCTGGCTTAACTCTGTTACTTCAGGATATGTATAAGTATCAGTCAGGCCAGAGAACAGAAGAGAGAAGGCTCCTTCACCCTCCACTCCCCAAAAAAGAGGGTGTGATTAAGTTAAATGCTACTGCGAAGTGAGAACTCCAAAATGACCACTGGATTAGCAAATCATTGGGTACCTTCTTGAGCAGGGTTTCTTAATCTGGGGTTGTTGAAATCTAGGGGTGCTAGGAACCCTGAAATTCAAGGACAAACAACATGAGTCCTGCCTCAAATGAATTCGACCCAAAGCCTTCTTTTAGTCAGAGACAAGGTTTATTAAAACATAGGTTTTAATGGGCAAGATTTTAAGAATCCACCCTATTGGCCAGATTTTAAGAATGCAAGGCTTTGTATCACTAATGCAAGTGGCCCAGATTCTTAAGGAATCTGAGCACTTTAATGGAGGCAAGATGGACCTTTTATACCGAAGACTATGGGAAGAGCTAGTTGTGATCTAGGAGTGGCCAAGTAGTCTGGGAACAGAGAAGGCATCTAGATAGAATTAAAGAGAGGTGGTCTAGGCTGGGGCCAGGTGTTGACAATGAGGGTCACAATGAAAGGATTAAATAGGAAGGGCCAGGTGCACCAGATGAATGGCAGGGACCTGGGTCATGTGGGAAAATCCAAGGGTTTTTTCTTTTCCTGGATCCAGATGCCAAAGACATGGTCTTTTCCTTTCAGGAGTTCTGATCCCATCTCCATCATTGTCAATGGATTTGTTTAATATTTTGGTAACTATTTCTACGAAATTGGTTGCCTTTATAAGCCTATGAAGTTTATCTTATACATTTAAAAACATAATTCTGGAAAGGAGTCCATAGGACTGCCAAAGAGGATTCATGACATACACGAAAAGATTTAGAATCCTTGTTCTAGAGAATAGAGTGGAAGGTACAAAACTTAGAGGGCAGGGGTCTGCAGAATGAGCAAGTGGAGGACATAGGGGCATTAAAGATGGACTGTATTTAAAAGAATGTCAGCAGTGAAAAGAAGCTGGAGCATAGATTGAAACTATAGTATGTGTGTATATGTATTGTTTTTAAGGATAATAGAATAGACACCTGAGCATATTTTTACAGGTTTTTTTAGAGCAAAAAAGGGCCTCAGAGGCCATTTAGTCTAACCAATATTGAATGAGAATCCAGCCTTCGCTTGAAGGTCTCCAGTGAGGGAAAACCTCCTTGGGAGAATTCTCTATGGAAGTTTCTCCTTAGATCATCTTCTTCTGTGCATCTTTAATCCACGATTTTTACTTCTACTCTTAGGGACCAAGCACATGAAGTCTAATCCATTACTCTTCCACTGGACAGTTCTTTATATAAACTCAATAGAACACAGCTAGCATAATGAAATAAAAAATAACAACACTTTCTAAAACGAAAAACTTTTAAAAACTTTTAAGTTTTGCAAAATGCCTTACAAATATTATTTCATTTTATTCTCACAACAGCCCTGGGAGGGCAGATATTATCACCCTCATTTTGTAGAGGAGGAAACTGAGGCAGGCTTCAGTTAAGTGACTTGCCCATGCTCACATAGCAACTTTAAATCTTTTCTTCTCCAAGTTAAATATCCCCAGTTCCTTTAGTAAGACTTAGTACGGTGTGAACTTGAGATCTTTTGCTATCCTTGTCGCCTTCCCCTGGGTATTCTCTGGTTTGTCCCTTTCTTTTCCTTCCTAAAATGTGCCCCCCCCCAAGATGGAGTTCAATACCCCAGAAGTGGTATGAGCGGGATATGGGGCAGCTAGGTTAGGCAGTGGCCTGGAGTCAGGAGCACCTGAATTTAAATCTAGCCTCCAGCATTTACTAGCTCTGCGACTCTGGGAAAGTCACTTAAACCTGTTTTCTCAACTGTAAAATAGGGATAATAATAATACCTACCTTCCAGAATTGTTGTGAGAATCAAATGAGATAACAATAGTTAAATACTTGACAACATAGAAATACTACATAAATATTACCTACTAGTTACTGTTACCTAGTGAGATGTCCTTAGCCTTGGGTATTGTGGATTTTCATAATACAGCTTAAGGTGGTACTAGCTTTCTAGGATACCATTTTTCACAGTGCTTTTTTCAGGTAGAGGGCTATCTAGCCATTGCCTTCTAGTTTGTTGAGTAGAACCCAAGTATGTAACTTATATACATACATACACATGTTATATGTATACAGGCATGTGTATATATATATATATATATGAAATGTGTGTGTGTGTGTGTGTGTGTGTGTGTGTGTGTAGAGTGTCTAGGTGGAACAGTGGATAGATAGAGTACTGGACCTAGAATCAGTTTTCATCTTCATGTGTTCAAATCTGACCTTAGACACTTCTTGTGTGACTCTGGACAAGTCATTTAACCCTGTTTGCCTCAGTTTCCTCATATGTAAATTGAGCTGGAGAAGGAAATGGCAAACCACTCCAGTATCTTTGCCAAGAAAACCCCGTATTGGTCCCAAAGAGTCAGACATGACTGAACAACGTGTTGAAGTATAAGCCAAGTATCGAATTTCACATGAATGCTCTGAGAGTTTTCAGGGTCTTTACTAGTTGCTGCCTAAATAAGTTGACAGAGGATACAACAGATAAACTGCATTTTATTTACTCAAGACTAGGAAATACACCATCAGGTGATGGACATGAGTCTCCCAATTCTACAGACAACATAGATATATTCTCTTCTCTTGAGAAGACCCAGAGAGAGTAACAGACGAGATGTATCTTTTGACAATCAGTTTGGGTTGGGTTGGGTAAATCCCATATTAAAACAAAAAGAGAAAGCTTAAAGGGTTACACAGGAAAGGACACCACCGTGTTATTCTAGCCACTTCCATTAGACCAAAAAAAACAGTACTTTCTTTACCAGTCAGTAAGGGCAAGCTTTATCAGATAGGATTAAAAAGTAGGGGGTAATTGCCTTGAGTTACTACGGTTCTCTTTTGTAGCTTTGTAGTTTTCTTTTGCAGTTTTCAAACCGTTCGGGGAGATGTTATGCTAGGATGCCACATTAAAAAATATAGAACAAAAAAGTTACGGTACCTCTTTAAAAATCATGTTTAGCTCTTTAGAAAAAAAATCATCTTTCAACATTAACTTCAGTTCAGCATCCTGTCTAAGATCTTTTTGAATGCTGTCATCTGTATTAGCTACCCAGCAAAGATTTGTGTGATCTACAAATTTGATGAGGATACTCTCTATGCCTTTATGCACATCTTTGTGTTAAATCGCACAGGACCATGTGTATAAGCCTCTGGATCAATTTCCTTCCAAGCTGACATCAAATCTTTAATTCGTCTGGCTAGTCCAAATGGTCCCAAACCTACCTTATTGTGCTACTGTCTTGCCCCTGGCCCATCTTATTTTCCACAAGAATAGTATGAGAGTTTTGTCAGATTCCTTGACGGAATGTAGGTAGAATATATATACTCCCCACTGACCTACCAGTCTGGTAACACTGTCAATAGGTAAATGAGGTTAATCTGGCATGCCCTTTCTTTACTTGATAAAGCCCTATGTTATCTGGCTCTTTGCAGGAAAGGAAAAGGTTTTGCAGATGTCTACAAACCCTTCTTTAAGTAAGATCTAGGTTTCAACTAGGAACTGAAGACAAATTCACTGATCTATAGTTTGTGGATTCCTTTCTCTTCCCTTCTTATTTTTTTTAAATTGGTGCTTTTCCCTTTTCTTTATGATCTTTCAAATATCATAGACAGTGACTCAACACATATACTTGTTAGTTCCCTCAGTATCCAAGGATGTAAATCATTTAGACTGAGTCACTTAATTGCAGTATAATGCTGGGCAAGTCACTTAACTACTGCCTCAGTTTCCTCAACTGTAAATTGTTTGCTGTGAGGATAAAATAAGGTAATATTTGCAAAAATGCTTAGTATAGTGTCTGACATATAAGAAAGAATAAATATGTTTCTTTCCTTTCTTCTTCTACAGAACTGCTTATTGTTATCCATCCTGGGCAGTATTCCTCGCCTGTTTTTGGTCCTTCTCTATTCCCCAGTATTGCGTTTCCTTGTCTAATAACTCCTGTGGTTATTTGTTTAAAAGTTATATTTTTACCTTTTGTAATGACTCACATCAAAGACATTTTCCCTTAAATCCACCCCCTCACCACTATTGAATTCTCACTTTTGGCCAAGAAAAAATGTAATTAAAACCAACTGAGAATGATGCCACATTTTGAATTAAGGTTCTTTTGAGGTCCCAAGGAGCAACTGAGAAAAGGAATTGATTCTCCCATCCTTGTCATTCCCTACCTCTAAGACCTCTTACTCTCTAAATGAGTAAGGATCTCATTTGGGGTTTTCTTGGCAAAGACAATTGGAGTGGTTTGCCATTTCCTTCTCCAGGCCATTTAACAGACAAGGAACTGAGGCCAACAGTGTTGAGACTTGCCTAGGGTCACACAGCTAAGAGGTGTCTGAGGCCTCATTTGGACTCAGGTCTTCCTCACCTCAGTCCTGGCACTCCATCAGTTTTGCCACCTAGCTGCCCTTATGGGAAACCAGGTAAAGTTTAAACTACATTTAGAGGATTCCTGATAGTCTGATTTACACATTACCAAAATAACCAAGAACACCTTCATGAGAGAAATCCTTCCTTACACAGTTAGCTGAAGGAGCTAAATAACTAAATCACTTTGAGGAACTCAAACTCCCATTTGACTTTAATCAAAAGAATGTCAGTCTTATTCCAGGAGTCAAGTTTTGGTCAGGCAAGGTTCATATTAACAGAAGACAGGCTTTTAGTTAACCAGAGTTTCAGGAGGAATGACCCTGAACCCCAAATAATAAAAATTAATAAAAGGAAATAAGAAATTCCCAGAACAGTCCCTAGTCAGACATAGTGCTTGTGTTACGGTATGTGTGTCCCTGCCCTGGAGATAGCTCTTGCTTCCTCCAGCTGTATTCTTTTTAAGTACAACCCTGACTAACAATTATGCGTGTCCAGGTGGCAAAAAGAATGAAGACTTATGTCAAACTTCTGAGTTTGCTTCCTTACTTCTAAGAAAAGAGAAACAAATTCAGGTTGTATGCATATTGATAATCATTTAATATCATTTTTGGACCTTAATAAGGGCCAAAGCCAGAAGAACAGCCTGGACCCACCAGCTTCTTTGTTCAGAGAACACCTCTTCCTATGTCAATAAGGCCAGATGGGGCTGACTTAAGAGCGTTTTTTTCCTCTGTTTATGATTATTAAGGATGAGCCTCTTAACTCGAGACAGTTTCTTGAATAATGGGACATTTTCCATATCTGAATATTTTGTGGATATATACTATGTTATGTCATGTTAATGGTAAAGAAAACAAGATATCCTGGGTCATAATTTCAAATGACACTTTGTCAACTCTCTTATCTTATTGTATGTACCACCTAATAGGAAAATTCCTTTCTCATAATATGGTTAATTATATATGGAGATCATAAATTTGAGTGACACAGAGATGCTGAGGTGGGATTGTTGTAAAATATATTTCACCTTGGTCGTTCTTTTATCAGACAGTCAAAGGAGCCTGTTTTTTCCTTCAACCAAACTTTCAGATTGGCAGTATTTATTTCTCTAAAAACAGGTAATGTCCATGCAATAGAACCCACCACATGAGAAAGTGACCTCAAAAAACAGTTGAAGGAGATTATTTGCCCATAGAGTAAGGAAATGTTCCCTCCTCCCTCCTACCTCCCCCAGGATGCCTGTGTTTTTTATCAGTCAAAATTATGGTTTCCATGGAACAAATGAGCACCCCTAAGATGTCTGGTTTCTGTCAGCCATAAACAAGGGAATATCATAAAATAAGAGTGTCATAATAAGATAGTGTCTTAATAGGAAAGGGCCATAAAATAACAACATAAGAGAAATGTAGCTAATCAAGATAGTATCAGGCTTAAGGTGCCTGGTCTTTATCAGTCATAAACAGGAGAATGCTCTGGGTGAGCATAATCTAGAAACAGGAGAATGCTCTGGGTGAGCTTAATCTAGAAACAGGAGAATGCTCTGGGTGAGCATAATCTAGAAACAGGAGAATGCTCTGGGTGAGCTTAATCTAGAAACAGGAGAATGCTCTGGGTGAGCATAATCTAGAAACAGGAGAATGCTCTGGGTGAGCTTAATCTAGAAAAAGGAGAATGTTCTGGGTCAACTTAATCTAGGAGGAGAACTTTGAGTTCATTCAGTGAGCACCACAAGTCATTGTTGGTATGTTAACTCAGAGTGGGCTAAAATGTCTTTTCCTGATTGGCCAGTCCAGGTTTTTGGCCTCCTTTGGGTGATGAAGGGCTCAAGTAAGCCCAACATTTCCTTCTTTTGCTCAAAGATGTACAGAAGACGACATCTGCAGACCAAGAAAGGTATGGGGGAAACCTTCCTCTTCCTCAGGGACTGGAGGGCCCCCCTCCCTTTTGACCAGGGGGCCACTTCACTCCTACCACCTTCTGTGTCTGGGTTGGGTTCTGCAGACTGAGGGAAAGCAACGAAGGACAGCATTATTTTGCTCGTTGTGGGACAATGCCAACCCCAGCCAGGCCCCTAGTAAGGCTAGGATAGTATGCACCCCAATGATAGAAAGAAGGAGGGATCTGACCAAACTGCAAACAGAAGAGAGATCAGGCCAAAAGGAGGGTCAAGGTGGAGAAGTAACAGGCATATTAGAGGAATAGTACAGCTAATGTAAGTTTAAAACAAAAGTTAGAGGCTTTGGGCATATAAGGGCTTAAATGGGGAGGGAATCCTTCTTCCTGCAGACCTAGTCCAGTCTCTTGGAAAAGCCGACCCCATCAGATGTCAACTTCTTCAGGCCTTTATGGAGCCAAGGGGCCAGGTCTCCAATGGGTTCAGGTGTTTCTTTGGAATAGTGGCCATCTTCAGATGATCCAGGATCCACACTCACAAGTTGGCAGCTGTGGCAGTCATCAGAAGGACCTAGTAGGGTCCCTTAGAAGACATATGGGTCAACAATTGAGGGAAACCTCCTTGTATCAATTTTTGGATCAGAGTTTCTGGTCAGCATAACATAGGTCTTTGGTTAAGGCATAAAGAGATGGTCCAGTTTCCCAGTCATGCAGGTATAGGTTTAAACAATACAATAAAGTTTTTCTCATAATTCCCATAATTGCATAATTATATGAAGTCAGATGCAGGTTAAACTACTTAGAGGGCTCACAATGGACTAGTTTTGAGAAGGGAGATTTACGTCACCAAGGCAACTAGAAAAACTTAAACCATGCAAAGCAATACAATCATTATCACCAATGTTAACTAATATCAAGTCTCCTTCTATCCCAGTAACCCATTCTCGATGTCCTTTAAATCAACACTTTTTGTTTCCTAGATGTCTTATGAAGTTATCGAGTCCCCATATATCTTTTCTTGGACTACACAGGCTTTGTTCTCAGGACAACTCTAAAGGGAGTTCCATTT